>APFE031194706.1:119793-146955 GCA_000404065.3 Pinus taeda | reverse complement strand
CCTTTATATTAGCGGTTATAGGAATATTATTTGATCTTAATAATCATTATTAAAATATTAAATTTCATGAACTAGTCGTTATATGATATTTTGGTCTCTACATCACCCTCTATTTAAGCTCGTGCCATGATCGACATCTTCATTTGGTCCCGATGATGAACCACACTAGCTGGTTCGAAAAACATTGACACAATTTTATCCTATGTGATTTCTACCGAAAAGGCTCTTCTTAATGCAGTATGGATCATAGAAGCCTGAATTCAGAAAATAGTTAAAAAAATCACATTACATTAATATTTTAATTCAATTTAATTTTAATTTTAATTATAATTGTGATGTATTTTGACCGATTCAAAATGTTTACAAGACATGATAGAATAAGACATGATAGAACAACATCTCTTACATACTGGGTTGTAGAGAACTTCTAAGCGAAATCAACTCCACTTTATCATTGGCATATCACATTATAAGGATACCTTCTACAAGGCTTGAAATTTTATCCTTATTATCCAATTAATGTAATGGGAAAATCGTTGACGTATATAGGTGCCTCAACAACTTAGGTTTGTCTTCAATGGGCTTATGAAAGTTCAAATTATATGCACAATATTTTGTGGGCTCTTTCTCATTATGTTGGTTTAAAACTAAATGAATTATGAAATCTTGTAAGAGAATAAATAAATGGTGAATGAATTATGTAGAAATAACTTTTAAGGATGATTATGCAATCGGTTTTATTAACATATATAAGTTTTTTAAAGCAATATAAGTCGATGATCATATTCAATATAATTATGATGATGATGATGACTAACATTTACTAGAACCAATATGGTCTGTTTGACTTTAATAAGAGAATATTTGATTTTTTTAAATATTTTATTTCTATAATTGAAAAAGAGGGAGAGAAGTGTCCCTAAATCACGATATTTTTGCTGACTTAACAAGTCAAGGAGGTTGGTAGTGTGACAATTTTTTTTGAAAATTAGAACGGATGTGAGAGAGAGATGGACAGTGCAAGAGAAAGTGCTTTTCATCTTCAATCTTCTTTGTGTCACAAAGGTGACATACTCTTTTGTCCCAAGGTTTTTGGGAATTGAACAACACCCGATTTCACTTTGAAGCCAATGAGAATTAGTTCTTATCTTGGCAATGTTAATTTTCTTCTTAGCATTGGTTAAGATATAAATATAATTCTGGTTATCAAGATTGGGTTTGATCACCTCCTTATAATACCTTAGCTTCCTTTCTCCCTTTAAGCCCTTATCCTTCCACAACTTATCCTTAAATTTTGAAGTAATAATATTTTTAATGTTAGCCTTATTCTCCAACATGATATCCTCTTTACCCCCAAATGGTCTAGCTTAGATTGTGCATCCTTATGCCAGCGTCGCTTAAGCTCGAGGTGGGGATTTTCGCTAGAGTTAGAAGCAATTTTGGGGAACCTCATGGATTCCATGTTGTATAACTTCTTCTTATACAAGAGATACCTAATCATAGATATGATTTTAATGGGGGAAATGATAGCTTCAATCAAAGAGGATAGGGTAGAGATTATTTCCTTTAATATTGAGGTTGTTGGTTATAAATTGTTGTTGGATCAACTCAAGCTTCCTCTATGATTATCTAGATATATTGCAACCCCAAACCTCACATCCATATAAAATAACATGGGTGACGGGAGCCTCAAAGAGGAAATTTTTTTACTCCATACCTAAAGATCAAACTTACAATTGTTTTCAAGCCCATAATAAACCTTCCAACCTCCAATAATCATTTTCTCAATGCTATAATTCCAGTTGAGTTGGTGATGAATGTCAATTCCTAGATATTTGTATGATAAAACTTTCTCCAAATAATTATTATTGTAAATAAGATTATCATAGCTAATCCTTTTAGATTTAATTATCATAAATTTAGTTTTGTCAATATTAAAGTTGTAATATCTTAAAATAGTAATTTTAAAAGATTCTAAATTACTTATCAAAATTGTTATGACCATTGACCAAAAACAATATTATCAACCTATTTTAATTATAAAATTATGTATTTATTTTATTTAAATTATTCACATATAAAATTATTTATATTAATATTTTAATTTTATAAGTATGAAGTATGTATATATAAAATTTTTAATTCTAACTTGCAAAATTATAATATTTTATTTATTACAGTTAGCGTTTTTAAATTTTAATATGTAAATCATATCATGTAATTATGAAAGTGAATTTGATATTATATAAATGTGAATGGAAATTTGATATCATTGTGATGTTAATATTAATTTAACCCATTTAATTATGTAAGAATTTTTTTAATATATATAAATGAATAGGAGCAAAACAACCATTTCAAAATTGACATTTTTGTAGCTGCACATGCAATCATTATTTTAGTTATTTATTAAATGTTTTTAACCATTCACAATCGCTCATAGTTTTATTAAAATTTGAATTTCTTCTCCTTAACTCATTTGTATACTAGTAATTAATTAATTTATTAAATGTTTTTAACCATTTACAATCGCTTATAGTTTTATTAAAATTTGAAGAATTTCTTTTTTTAACTTATTTGTATACTTTTATTATATATATATATATAATATTAAATGCAAATTTTAAAAATGTATTTATTTTCAAATATTTTTAGTTATCATATGTATTAATCTATATGATTAATAAATGAATTTATATGATCAACATTAATAATTTACATTTTAATTAATTATTTTTAATATATATTTAATATATATTTAATAATTTATAAACGATATCAAGGGTGTTATGTTTCTCCAAATGTAATTAAGAGTTATATTTTAGTAAGTACCAAGGGTGCCATATTCAGGTATGTTTTTCACGTAGCTAATTTTTTAGTGGGGAAATGGTGTAATTATCAAGACATAGTTAACTCGATTTTTGTTATTCTTGTTGAGAGACTAATGTTCAATAATGAATAATGATTCCTCATCACTAGATACCCTTTAGGTAAGCCTCATGAGTGACTAAATCCACAACCTATACGCAGAATAATGTGCAACTTCAAATAAAAGTGTCGACAACTTTTCAACCTAGGCCACATAAAAGAATTGCTAGGAGCGAGAAACAATATTGTTTTTCCTCTAATAATAATATGATATATGTTTTCTTACAACCCCATTTATCCTCTTATAAATTACTTGTTCCTATATAAACTCAAATCAATACATCAATTTATTATATGGTCATAAATTAAATCATATCATATATCATACAACATATTTTGACTAATTCCAAAATTTATATAATATTTACTTACTCATATATTAATAATATTTAAAATTAATCACACCATAATATATTCATTTCAATATATCAAAATCACATATAAATTATAACCTCATTTACAACGTATCAAATTACATTTTATCTATATACATTAAATAAAATTCACATCACTACATCAGATTAAAATGAATTATAATAATTAACGAAATTTAAATATATCATTATAACGCAAATGAATAAACCAAATAATTAAAAAAAAAACTCCTTTATAAAATGGATTCTTTGTATTAACATCATGGAATAAATTCCTTATAAAAAGTAAAGCAATACATGGAAAAAAAAAAGTGAAATTGAAAGTTCTTTATTTTTTTGGTTTGAAAAGTGAGATTTCCATATAAAAAGCAAAGCAATATATGAAAGTGAAATTCTTACTTTTTATTATTATAAAAATCTTTTAATATTTTTTTATAAAATAGTCGAAGGAGCATAGCTCAAATGGTATGGTGTATAATTTTGTTTCCAATTGTGGTCGGTTTAAATTTCTGGAGAGATAATATAATTTGGATTAATGTGCTTTATTTAGATAAATAAATGCAACCATATTACGAAGTTAAAGATTCTTCTGAGTAGACCAAATAATTGTTTAATTAAAAAAACATAAAAAATAAACTAATACATAAATAAAAAATAATCTGTTTATAAAGTAATACATGAAAGTAAAATTTTTACTTCGTGTCAAAGTTTCCATCATTTTTACATAATGAAATAAATTCCTTGTGAAAAGTAAATTGATACATATAAAATAAGTGGAAGCAATTTTAGTTTGATAAGTGAAATTTCCTTATAAAAGTAAATCAATGTGGAAGTAAATTTTTTACTACTTATCAAAGTTTCTATCTTTTCTTTTTCTTCATTAAGAATGTTGTTTAATAATAATAACATTTTTTTAATCAAAGTTCGTCAAAATTTGATTATATTTGTGTTAAAATTTATTTTCTCTCATGACCTCACACCAACCAGATTTGTTGGCCAAGAGAGCAATGAAAAATTTGAAAATATAAAGACATTTTTTGCAAGAATCCCAAAGAGACACCAGTCCTATCTCCCAAAAACAACCAAAACAAAAAAATAACCAACAACAACCATAGTACATTGGAGGATTCAACACCTGAGCATTTTTCTGGGCCGTAGGCTGAACATAGCACTCATGAACATGAAAATCAATATTTGTGTCAAAATTTATTTTCTCTCCTGACCTCACACCAACCAGATTGTTGGCCAAGAGAGCAATGGAAAATTTGAAAATATAAAGACATTTTTTGCAAGAACCCCAAAGACACACCAGTCCTATCTCCCAAAAACAACCTGAACAAAAAAATAACCAACAACAACCATAGTACATTGGAGGATTCGACACCTGAGCATTTTTCTGGGCCATAGGCTGAACATGAAAATCAGTATGTTCCAGCCTTGCTTCAATTTCATCCAATCTTTTGGCAAATCGATGATGGCTATGACAAACTGAGGCGAGGCAATCCAAGATTTCTCCTTGAGAAAATTGCAAGTCATTTATATATGTTATGACCTCATTCCTATCATCACACCTTTACTCATGCAGAATGTCCAATATTGCACATATATCGCACAAATGTTCATCGATTGATGTCAACGTCAGATACTGCACCATGCTCCCTAGCAATGGGGCACAACCTTGGGATACCTCCTCCAGTGCACCTCCCTCCTCTTCTCGCTTCTTTGCCCTCACAACATGATCCCTAAGCTGCCCACGGTGGCCAACTCCTCATTGACCCCTCCCTCATTGCCTGAACATGACGACAAACCTTTTCAGGTGTTGTTTATCTAGCCCACTCCACCCTCTAAGCGTGCCCAAAGGAGGGGCCACCCTTATTTGTGGAGAAGGGGAAATGATTCACATTTCGTGACTCTTGGTTATCATAGTCAATTTTTTTTCTTTGTAGGAATGAAGGAAAGAGTGTTGGGAAGTTCCAAGAGGGAGGAGAAGGGAGGAACTCGTTGTTTCTCTGTGTAACTACAATTTTGAGTTTTTAGACTTGTTTGTACTTTCAAATTTGTGTGAACTAGAAGGTATTTCTGTGTGAATGGCATAAATGAATAACAAATGATACTGTAAGTTAATGTGTATTTATTTTGAATAGAAACCCTATGGTTGAAGAAAGTTGATTTATGCTTATGAACATTATTGCTTACAATTTTATTCCCGTGCATTGATCATTTTGAAAACCTGTAACTTGTGAACTGATTTATATTAAGAAATTGAACTCCTATCATTGTGTGAGAAGCCATTTATCTTTTGTATTCTTGTGTATTAGTTTTAAAGTGTTGTGAAGGAGAATTCACTATATTCTAGTACATGAATGAGTGGTATTTATAATGAACTATGCCTTGTTAAACTAAAACAGAGTGCCATGTTTGGAATTCCTCAAAAAAACCCTCTTAGAATGGTTTGTTCGATCGACAAATTTGTAATATTATTGCAAACACAGGTGAAGGAAGATAAAATAAATCGTATAATTTGTTGAGGAGCAAGCCATGGGTTGTGGAGAGTTGGATTGGGAAAGAGTTGAGTCAAATCACCTTCCCCAAAATTGTTGTACAAAATTTTTATCGAGCATTACAAAATTTTCTTGTAGCGAACACTGCTATGAAATTGTTTTGTAGTGACTAGATAGTGAAATTAAAAACAAACACTACTAAATTATTTCGTAGCAATTGACAAAACTAATTATAGGAATGTGTGATTGGGTTAAATATCCTTTTAGCTTGCCCATTGCACCAATTTTTGGTATCAGAGAAATCCTTTGAGTAAGAGGGGATGGTTATGCGAGCAATAAGAACATGAGGTCGAGGAGGCAGACCTATGGGTAATGTAGAGCTCAAAGAAGAGATAAAGAGACTGCAATCTTGGTTAGAGGCCATGGAGGTAGGAAGACAACGATATCCTGAGGCTAGAGATATTATTGAACCTAAAGAATAAGCTGATGAAGAATGAGAAACACCTATTGAGGAACCCCCATAAGTCAAATTATTGAGATCATTGTTAGGCTCAAGTTCAAGACCAAAGCCTGAACTATATACCTATGGTGGCAACTTGGAAACTAAAAATTTATTTGATTGGATAACTGAGTTAGACAAGTATTTTGAATATGAAGAGATGGACGATGACAAAAGGGTAAATTTTATAGTAACAAGGTTGAAGGGTTGTGTTGCACTATGGTAGGAATTTGTGTAAGCTAAGAGGAGATAACATAATAAGTTATTGATAAAAATATGGGTCAAGATGGTGGAAAAGACGAAGAGTAAATTCTTACCAAAATATTACCAATTAACTCTTTACAGGAAGATGCAAAACCTCAAGAAAAGGTCATTGAAAATAAAAGAATATACCTAAGAATTTTACAAAGTTAACTTGAGAGCAGGTTATGTGGAAGATACCACGAAAAAGACAACAAGGTATATAAATCGCTCGAGAATGGATATTTAGGATGAGATCGACATGTTTTCTCCAAGGAACATGGAATAAGCATATCAATATGCCTTGAAGGAAAAATAAAAGATAGCAAGAAAACAAAACTAGAGTAGAGGGCATGGTTTTGCTAGGCGAAAAGGGCAGTCCATTGGAAAATGAAATATTCCAACTCAAAAGAATGATGCAAGCAACTAAAAATAACAAGGGAAACAAGAGAAAGATGGCGGCCCTAGAGGAGAAAGAGCTTACCAGAGAGGTAGAGGAAGAGGCAAAGATATTGTTTATTGGTGCTACAGATGTGGCAAAATGGGTCACATAGTATAGCAAGAAGGAGCATAAGCACAAGCACATGAGGCATAAAATATGCTAGAAACCAAAGAGGCATTAATGACGAGTAAAATATTGTTGAAGCTGGCTAAAAAACTATTGAACCATCTCAAATAAGGTCATTATTTAAGACTATGTTCAAAGCAAAAGGGAAGTGTTGAAAGGTAGTGATTGATAGTGGAAGCACTGAAAATCTCATTTCCTTAGAAATGGTGGCAAAATCAGGATTGGAGAGGATTAAACATCCAACATCGTACAAAGTATCATAGTTGCAAAAGGGACACCAATTGTTAGTGAATGAAAAAGTGAAGTTGAGTTCCAAATAGGAAGATATACAAAAAAGGTAATCTGTGATATAATTCCAATGGATGTCTGCCACATCCTTTTGGGTCGACTGTGGTAGTTCGAAATGAAAGTGATACATGATGGAGAGCAAAATTGCTACAAGTTTGAAAAGGATGGAATCAAACATACTCTAGTACCATTGAATGAAGAGAGCACAACTGAAATAAGAATCCCCAAAGAACTATTGTTGAGTGGTAAAGAATTTCTGCAACAAATGGAGAAAGAGGAGGTCAGTTATGTGGTAATTTGCAAACTAAAGGTAATATGTTTGCACATTGAAATTACAAATTTACCTATTGAAATTCAGGAAATTTTGCATGAGTTTAATGATATTGTATTAGAGGATTTTCTAAGCGAGTTGCCACCCAAAATAAGCATCAATCATCATATATATTTGATACTGGGAGTAAGCCTTCTAAATAAGGTTGCATATCGAATGACACCCAAGGTAAATGAAGAAGAAAGGAAATAGGTTCAAGAGATGTTATACAAAGGGGTGATAAGAGAGAGCTTGATTCCATGTGTTGTGCTTGCCATACTAAGTCCAAAGAAACATGAAGAATGCAGGATGTGTACAAATTCCAAAGGAATCAATAAGGTCATGATTAGATGCAAAATGAATGGATGATATGATGGATTGTTTGAGTGGAGAAACTTATTTTTCAAAGATGTATATGAAAATTGGTTGCCATCAAATCCAAATTAGAGAAGGGGACAAGTGGAAGACAACTTTCAAGCCCAACGATGGATTGTATGCATAGTTGGTTATGCCATTTGAATTGACAAATTCACCCAATACATTCATGTTGTTGATGAAAGAAGTCTTGAAGGAGTTCATTGGTAAGTCTGTTATTGTTTACTTAGATGATATCATAGATGATATTTTTAGTAAAACTAAATAAGAAAACCTTAGACATGTTTTGGAGAGATTGCAACAAGAAAATTTGCTAATTAACTTGAAGAAATGTACTTTTATGAAACTTGAGATAGTATACTCAGGTTTTGTCATTTCAAAGGATGGACTGAAAATGGATCCGAAGAAAATATAGGCAACTATGAATTGTCCTTCATCCAAGATCATTTTTGAAGTTAGAAGATTTCATGGCTTAGCCAACTTCTATAAGAAGTTTATCAATAACTTCAATGGTATTTGCGCACATATCATAGATACAATCAAGAAGGACATGCAACCATTTTATTGGACAACAAAACTAGAGAAAAATTTCCAGCTATTGAAGAAGAAGATCCTCGAGAAACCAGTGTTGAAGTTGCCCGATTGTAATCAACTTTTCCAATTAAAATGAGATGCCAATCATATAACTATTTTAGATGTAGTGAGCACATAAGATAAACCTATTGCATATTTCAATGAGAAGTTAAATGATTCAAAACAAAAATACTCTTCTTATGAAAAAGAGTTCTATTCTGTAATTCAAACTTTGAAGCATTGAAGACACTATTTAATCCCTAACGAGTTTGTTATGTTCTATGGTAATTTTTCATTATAGTATATAATGTAGCAACATAAATTGAATCATAAGCATACCAAGTGGGTTGAATTTATGTAGAGTTTCACCTTTGTTCTGAAGCATATAAGTGGACAAGAAAACAAGGTAGCCAATGCTTTAAGTAGGAGAAGTTTGATCATGCAAGCGAGTCAAGTGAAAGTTTTAGGCTTTGATTATTTGAAGGATTTGTATGAAGTTGATGCTGATTTCCAAGAAGCCTTTTATGCATGCAATAATACCGTAAATATAGATTGCATCCCATGGAAAGAGTTCATGCTGCAGGATGGTTTGTTATTCAAGAACAACCGTCTATGTATTCCAAACTATTCTATGAGAGAGAACTTGATATAAGAAAAATAGAATGGAGGGTTGGCAGGATATTTTGGTGTTGATAAGATGCTTGGGAAGCTATACCATTTTTATTTCTGGCCAAATATGAGAGTGGACATGCATACATATGTGAGCAGGTGAAGAGTGTGTCAGCATGAGAAAAGAAATAGTCAAAATGTGGGATTATATACCCCTTTACCCATTCCCAATACCATGGGGCTCAGTGAGTGTGGATTTTGTTTTGGGTTTACCAAGTACATAGTGAGGTAAAGACTCAATACTCGTAGGTGTGGACAAATTTATGAAAATGGATCATTTTATTCCATCATACAAAGCTAGTGATGCTACACATGTGGATAATTTGTTTTTTAATCAGATTTTTTGACTACATGGTTTGCCGAAGAGTATAATTTATGACTGAGACATAAGGTTTATAGGGAATTTTGGAGAACATTATGGAAGAAACTTGGGACCAAATTAGACTTTGGCTCAACCTATCACCCATAGTTAGATGGACAGATCTAAGTGGTGAACAAAAGTCTCAGTAATATATTGAGAAACCTTGTGGGTGATCATCCCAAGCAATGGGGTTGTGTATTAGCTCAAGCGGAGTTTGCATATAATGGTTCACAAAATAGGAGCACATGGAAAAGTCCATTTTATATTTTGTATGGAATGAATCCTAGGGGAGTTTGTGAACTGCGATAATTGGGTAGATTGGAACAAAGAAGTGCTGAAGGAGAATATTTTGCAGCAATAATGAGTGAGCTACATAAGCAAGTTAAGCAGGTTACAAGTGAACAACTCCAAATACAAGCAAAAAGAAGATTTAAAAAGAAGAGAAGTGAACTTTGAAGTGGGAGACATGGTCTTAGCTCATATGAGAAAGAATATATTTCTACTAAAGGAGTATAATAAACTTAATATGAAGAAAATTGGTCCTTGCAAGATACTTCGTAAGTTTTCTGCAAATTCTTATGAACTGGAGTTACTTACAGGTATAAGTATTTCAACAATTTTCAATGTGATGAAGTCACTGTGAGTGATTTGTATCCTTCTCAAGCTAGTTAAAAAAACTCACTTACAACAAATACAGATAGTGATGAAGTCAATGAAGAACAATGGGTAAAAAAAATGCCTATGGAAAAAGCAATGGAAGCTAAAATGATTTTGGACACAAAGGTTGCAAAGAAAACAAGAGGAAAGGAATATCTGGAGTACTTGGAGAAGTGGAAAAGTTTCCTAGTTGAGGATTCTACTTGGGTGAGTGTTGTAGATCTAAAAAAAGTAGGTTATTCTGTAAATGACCTTATGAGTAGGAGCTCATAAATATTTCTTTCCGGGGGAGGCTAATGCAGGTGCATAGGCTGAGCACAAGATGTGAAGAGTCTAGATTAGAGCTTACCAATGTGATGGGATGGCCACATGGTAATGTTGATTTTTTTTAAATGTTTTGGTAATAAATTGTAAATATTTAATTTAGGAGTGAGTTTTGATTTTTTTTAGAAATAAGTTGGAGAAATTATTTTCTTTTGTAAATATAGCTTAGTTTCCCTTGTTTGTGGAGAAAGGGAAATGGTTCACATTTCGTGACTCTTGGTTTCCATAGTAAGTTTTTTTCTTTGTGGGAATAAAGGAAATAGTGTCGAGAAGTTTCAAGAGGGAGGAGAAGTGAGGAACTCACTGTTTGTCTGTGTAGCTATATTTATGAGTTTCTAGACCTGCCTGTGCTTTCCAATCTATGTGAACTGGAACGTATCTCTATAGGAATGGTGTGAATGAATAACAAATGAGGATGTAATTTGGTGTGGCTTTAAATTGAATCGAAGTCTCCTGGTTGAAGAAAATTGATTTATGCTTATGAACAATTATTGCTTGCAATTGTATTCTTGTGCATTTGATCATTTTGAAAACTAGTAACTTGTGAACCAATATGTATTAAGAAATTGAACTCTTGGACTTGTGTGGGAAGCTATTTATCTTTTGTATTCTTGTGTATTGGTTTTAAAGCTCCATGAATGAGTGTTCACTATATTTTGGTTGGTGAATGTGTGGTATTTACAACGAGTTGGGTGTTGTTAAACTAAAACATAGTACCCTATTTGGAATTCCGTAAAAAAACCCTCTTAAACTGGTTTGTTTGATCGATAAATTTGTGATATTGTTGCAAACTTAGGTGAAGGAAAAGGTAAATTGTATATTGTGTTAAGGAGCAAGAAAGGGGCCATGGAGAGTCAGATTGGGAAAAATCCGAGTTGATTCATCTTCCCCAAAATTGTTGTACAAAAATTTTATCAGGCACTACGAGATTTCCTTGTAGCAAACAATGCTACAAAATTATTCTGTAGCGATTGGACAATGAAATTAGAAACAGATGCTACCAAATCATTTCATAGCGACTGACAAAAAAAATAGAGGACTGCGTGATCGAGTTAAATCTCCTTTTAGCCTACCCATTGCACCACATCTAAGCCATCAAAATCACTTATAGATCGCACCTTGCATGGGTCACACTATCCCTGATCATGAATAGAATTTTTCCCACAAAGTTTCAAACCAGTGACCTTTACACTAAAAAGTGCCTTAACAAAACACCTTGTCTCCATCTACTCTACAACATATAAGAATAATATAATCAAATTTAAATTATAACTTGATATTATAAAAAATAATATTTAATAATATTTAAAATAATTTTATATCAATTTAATTGTAATATATTATTTTTTAAAAATATAAATAATATTTAGAATTTGTAAATTAAAAAAAAAAAAGCCTTCTCTAATTATATCCCCAAAAACTCCAAAACTTATAACAAGTAATCTACCGAAGTACCAAAAACTCCAAAACTTATAACAAGTAATCACTGAACTAGGTAAAAATATGAAGAAAAAATCAAATCTGTTAACAACTTTATCTTCCATTTAGATAATGAAATGAATTCAACCTCTTCTAGTCTCATAAAAAAGTGTTAAATTAAATTCAATAAGAATTATATAATAACATTCTTCCCAATAAAATTAATTTTTTAATAAAAAGATAATACATATTCAATTTTTATGTGAAATCTATTTAAGTTTTTAATATGGAAGAATTTCTAAATAATATGAAAATCTTTTTTAATATTTATTTTAGAAAAAATATTTAAAAAAAAATATCCATTATACAAATTTAAACACCCTAAAAGAAATCATTTTCCAAACTTTTATAATTTTGCATCAACATCACATAATAAATTCTATCATAAAAACTAAAGCAAGATGGATTCTCATCTTTAATCATGTGAGAGTCGTAGTTGTCAAATTTTCTTTCCTTCCATTTTTCAGAGTTATCTAAATAATTTAATGTAAAAGCATGATAAAATTTGGTAATATAAGGGATAATGGGTAACAAAAAAAATTAAATAAATATAAATGAAGTCAAATAAAGTTTGCCACCTAACTTTCAATTTTTTTTTTTTTTAAAACCTATACATGTGGACCCACATTTCTTAGAGGCAAAAACATTTTTACAATCATTAAAGAATATCACAGTATAAGAATCCTTTTGAGAGCCCTTGAGATGTTGAGTATCCTAGTCAGAAACCGTTATGACAATAATTAATCAATTAATCAGTTATCGTGCACGTATAAGGGTGAATTAATCAATGGGTTTAGAAAAGTTTCAATTATATGCACGATGTTTAAAGGACTCTTTGCCACCCATATCTTTATTTAATATCTTTATATCCACATTATCTTGTGGAACTCATTCCCATCCATATCTCTATCATGTTAATTTAAAAGTATATCATGAAATGGTTACATAGAGATATCCATAAGGATGTGATGGCCTTATTAGTTATAATTAAAGGGATTGATGTCAATTGCTACACCAATCAATGAATATGCTAGATTCGTGGGTTTTAATTCGCATTAGGTCATGCTTTCCATTGTTTGCCAAAGATATTTCAAAATTTTAATTGCATGGATGATGCCCACATATAGATTCTACCTCCAACATTAAATGAGTTTAACTAATGTCATTTGTGTTTCAGATGGTACGTTTGTGCAATGGATTCCATTGGTTTGTTTGGACAACTTCTCTCATTATGGATTTAAAACTAGTCTTTTTCAGGCCTTCTCCTCTTCTGCTAGTATTATCCTAGATTCTCTTTCTGATCAAGTTGGTAAACTGTTATGGTCCCTATGGAGAAAGAAAAGATTTTGGGATAAGGTCCAATCTAGCGGCTTGCTCTCGAACCATTCCCTCCTTATAGCAAGAGATTTAAATTTTACTACCTCATCAGGAGAGTCTTGGGGATCTCGAGCCCTCTGGACCCTCTGGTGTCTTATTTGTCAAAGATGCTGCATAATTTCAACCTTTGTGATATTGCCCCTTTTCCATTAGCTCCCACATGGAGAAATGGCAAGTTTGGTGAGGATGGCATTGCAAAATACCTTGATAGATTCTTGATGGTTGATTAATTGGCAGACAAAGTGGGGAGATTCAAATCTTGAATATCTAAAGATAAACTACCAAATCATCTGCCAATCTTTCTAGAATTGGATTTTGAATCCCACATAAACAAATACCACTTCAAATTCAATCATTCATGGCTGGAAGTAGATTCTTTTAGATCTTTGGTGATGGGTATTTGGAAAAACTATTTGGTTATAAATGGCACCTTAATTACTGACTCTCTGGTCAAAAAACTTGTGGATATCAAGAAGGCGGTTAGAAAAGTGGAGCAAAATGAAGAATTGTTGGCCCTTGAAACCGAATACGAAAATATTTCTCAGACCTTTTCTAGCTCTTTCCAACAAAATTAGCTTAGAGAATCAACTCCATGGATGCTAGAAAATTGCAAATTTTAATATGGAAGAAGACGTGGAGACTAAAAAGTAGGGCAACTTGGATAAAGAAGGGGGACTATAATACTAAATTTTTCCATATTATGCAAATCACATAATTTTTTTTATTAATTCTATTTGGGAGCTTGAGTTGGAGGATGGGAAGACTGCAACTAGTCAACATGATCTGAAAGTTATCGCTTCCACCTATTTCTCACTTTTTTAGTGATTTGGTACTTCCAACATTAACTCTCAACTACAACTCATCCAAAATTACCTGTGATTCTTCAGTCCTAAGGAATATGTTCATATTGGTAGCCTTATCTCCCTGAAGGCAATTAAAGAGGTGGTAAAGAATTTCTCCAAAGACAAAAGTCCAGGCCCAGATGGTTGGACTGTCGAACGTTTTCTATCATTTTTTGACCTCATGGGGCCCAATATTTGCAAAATAGTGGAGGAATCAAGAAGGCCATGGAAAGTCTCAAATGCCATTAATGCTACTTACAAAGTTCTTATCTCTAAAAGCTCCAAACCAAGGAACTTACTTGTCTTGAGGCCCATCTCCCTATGTAATCTAATTTATAAAATCATTTGAAAAGTTATCTTAGGATTAAGCATATTTTAGTGGAAAATATGTCTCCTAATCAATTAGACTTTCTAGATAATAGGCAAATTCATGATGCCATTGGCATTGTTTAAGAAGGCATTCATCCCATAAAATTAAAAAAACTGAAAGCCTTAATTCTCAAGATGGACCTTGATAAGGCCTTCAACAAAGTGAATTGGACCTTTCTTAGATTAGTTCTATTACATATTGGATTGGGCTTGGAGGTCACTAATTGGATTATGGGTTGTGTGACCTCAACAAATTTCTCCATTTTGATCAATGACTCTCCCACAAGCAACTTTCCCAACTCCAAAGGACTTAGGCAGGGGCGTCCTTTGTCTCCCCTTGCATTTATGATTGTAATGGAAGGCTTGATTCTAATTTTGCTTAAAGAAAAGTATGACGGAAATATTAAAGGCATAAAAATCTCTTATAAAAGGTATATTGCACACCATTTGTTCGTGGACGATGTTCTGTTGATGGCAGTTGGCAGTGCCTCAGAATGGAAGGTATTTCATAGGGTTATAAACTTATTTTATAGGCCACTAGAATGGAGATTAGTGCAAAAAAATATTCATTTCATCATAATGTTTTTAATTTTGAGACTCTCTCATCTATCCAATCCTATTTTCCTTTCCAGATGGAAGTTAAGGAAAATGTTTTTATCTTCTTAAGCTTCTTCCTAAATCCAAATGGCTATCATAAAGAAGACTGGATATGGTTGCTCAAGAAAGTAGAACAAAAAATAAGCTTGTGGTTCTAAAACTAGCTGTCCCTAGTGGGAAGAATGCTTTTAGTTAAATCAGTGCTGGAAAATATTCTAGTCTTTGGTTGTCTATAACCAAGATCCCCATATCAATTCTAAACAATATCAGGGAAAATATGTTCAGCTTCCCATGGAATGGTAAAAATAGTAAGCCTAGGGATTCACCTAGCCATTTGGGACTCCTTGTCCAAACCAAAAAAATTGGTGGTGGGGTTTCAAAAACCTATCATGGTTTGGTAAAGCTTTAGCTTTGAAAATTCTATGGAGAGGTCTATTTGGTGGGAGGTTTTGGAGCTTAAACGTATCTAAAAAGAATGATGGTCGTGGAATGGATTAGAGGAGCAGGAAAAAAACTTGTCAACAGGGGCTCCATTGTCTAGAAGGCCCTTCTTGACTCTTCTCCCTTCCTCTTCAACTAGTTTGCATGGAAAATTTGGGATAGAAAATGAGTGATTCTGGCTAGCAAGGACCCTTTTATAGGCGTTTCCCAAATCATCTTCTTATTTTATTCATTTCTTGAACTCTAAAGACTACTTCTACCTTTATAATGTAAAAAGAGTGGACTCTTCTCTTTCCTCAAATCGTTATTGGTTTACTTCAACAAAGTTGGGACTATTGGAACATTGGACAAGGAATAGAACTCCTTCGTAAAGGAGTTAAACATCAAAAGGGCCCTTTTAAACACTTCCAAGGATTTGTTGGTTTGGAGTTGGGATACCTCAGGTAGGGTGAAAGCAAGTCTTTCTTATGAAACAATTTCCCATTATACTATGGTTCAAGACTCTAGATGGTGGAACACACTTATATGGAAATGGAATATACCCAATAAGCTAAAAAAATTATCCTAGCTTGTTCTCCACAACAAAATTCTGACATGGGAAAAGCTACATGAAAATGTTTTTTTGGACCAAACCCAAGGAAAATTTTAAGAACCCCCCTAAATTTATATGTATAATAAATGGGCGAATCTCCATGGTATATAGGAAAAATGGATGGCAATTTTATCAATAATATAATATGTATATATAATTTTTTGGCGAATCTCTCACCAAGCATGGCGAATATTTTACTTAATTATAAAATCTTGTAAGATCTTGGCGAGTCTTTCACTAAATAATAAAACTTTGTAAGGTCCTAGTGAATCTTAGCATTGTGCACTCTTAGAGATTTTTTTGAAAAAGTATAAAACCATATATAACAAGAGCCACATGGTGGCAATATCATTGTTTTTTTTTCACATTTCCACGACATGGAACTTGTTTATAAAATTATAAAAAAGCCAACCAAGTCCCTTGTAATATGTAGGTAAGCTTATAACAGAGTCTGATACATCTACTATGCTTGTCTTCATTCAAGTGTCATAACTGTTATACTTAACACTGTGAATCACAACTCTCTCAAAACTCAACTCTATAGTATAATTAACACTTTTGGAAATTGAATCTGACAACTCTATAAAAAGGATTAGTGAAATATAAGCTTTTGTGAATGAGCCCACTAATTATCACTTCTAAACAATCAATCTAGATTATGAAGTCTTCCATCTTGATCACAATCGTGCTCACGATCAAGGGAGTGCAACCACCTGGCCTGACATAATGGCCATCATAGCTTCCAATAATCAACAACCACCTTGCAAGGACATCCTAGCTCTTGTCTCATGAATTTTATTCATCAATCTTAACTGATATAAATCTTATAAAGATAATATTAGAATCCTCTCTAGATTCACTGTTAAAACAATGGTAAAGGAAATTTTCTAGCTCAGGGCACTAGCCAATACTAACTTTGGTATTTTTGACCCCTTTGTGGGGATGCACCTACCCTACCTCGTTGGGTTTCTACCTTGTAACATAGTTCAAGGATCACAGGACTTTCCAATCTTCCTACTCCATTAGACACACTTTATATGCTATACATAGTGAATGGAAAAGAAGCATTATAGAACACACAATTTCACAAAAGGAAGAAAAAACTTAGCCAATTCAATTTCAAAATATTAACCATTGATTAATAAAGAATAGCAAGTAGTGTAATGAATTGTTCCGAGTTATTTATTTACAAGCTGTAAAGAATGTAGTGGAATGGAAAATATTACTTAGGCAACCCTTCAATATTTTCTACTAATATGTCTGTGCATGTTCATATGAAATTAAGAGCATTGTTGAATACAAAGTTTCCTTTTCTCTTGCCTCCATTTTGACAAATTAGTGTGAAATCAGTGTCACTTTGAATCTCCTTTCCTGTGTAGATGTTTGTACAAATCAATGTGAAATCAAAGTCACTTTGAATTTCCTTTCCTGCGAGGGATCACATCCACAGTTGATTAGTAAAAGATAATCTACTATATATTATGTTCAAGAAACTAACTACAATCTACAATGGAAACGAGACCTCAATTCTTATTCTGAATTTGAATATCTCAGGACAACATAAGAGATAAAAATGCATATGGCCTTAGTAGCTAGAAAACAATCACTCCATCATTACAGGACCACCTAGATTTCGACACTTAATCTAAATAATGGCACTAGTTCCAGTGATTATTTGCATTAACACCATGAAAAAGCAATAACAATGTTTCAAAGCACACTTACTGGAAAATTTGTAACGCTCCGAGAATATTTAATGGTAGCATATGAACCTCATAGCTATGGTGGGGAAACTAGGGAACCCAAATCTTGGAAGATATCTCATACCAAATCTGAGAAAAAATAAAAAGGGGAAAAAATCAAAATCTATAAATCAAGCAATGAATTGTTTACAAATCAAATACAATTCCTTTAACTAACAGTTAAATTGTGGTGATATATTTAAATATTTAGTAAGAGGGGAACTTCAAACCATGGAATATTACCTTTGTCATTACTATCATCCCTCAGTGACTGAGATTACAAATCAATACTTATGGAAATATTGTACGAAATTTTGTGAAATAGTAAATCATAACCTCTATTTTCAAGCAACAAAATCAAGACATTGTTACAACAAGAGCCATAATTGATACGTAATCAATGAATCAAGTCCTTGTACGGTACAGGCTTGTTTCACAACCTCCATTTTCTCAATAACAAAATCAAGACAGCCCCCTCAAACTTCTACAACTCTTGGCCCTGCCCCTCCTACACAAGCAGCAGCATCCCCTCCTGCCATTCCAGCACCTATAACAGCCACATCAGCAACAGAAGCCACAACAGCAGCACAATCAAGAATGAGCATGGAGGACTTGATGAAAGCTATCAAGGAACTTGAAGTTCAGGTGACAGAAATTAATGAAGCCAAAGATAGATTGGCCAAGCTAGAGGCCAGCTATGATAAGTCCAAAATGACAGTGGCAGAGAAGCAGAGAGAGATAAAGGCCTTGGAAACCAAAGTGAAAGCTTTAGAAAGAGAATTGCTTCTAGGCAAAACTCTGGCAGAAATCAAGAAGATAATCTCGGCCAAAATTGGCCAATCAATCCATGACCAATGGAGGTCAATCCAGGAAATACATGAGAAAATTGAACTAATAGGCATAGCTCATGTTGAAATACAAAAGGTCAGAACAACACTGGGAATCATGCCTGAGAAGGCCAATAAAATGATACATTTCCTCAATACTCACACTAGGGAGGAATTGGTAGCACTGGAAATAAATAGCAGAATAGACACTATCCTGACAGCCAAAAAAGTGTTGACTTTAAGAAATTTTACTCAAACTCTAGAAAGGAAATGTCAGGATATGAAGGCAGAAATAGATGAATTCAGAGCAAAGATAACAGCATTGCAGGATAAAGGATTGCCTAGCCTAGTGACTGGCACAGGAAAACTGCTGTCATATGATCAATACATCACGAGGATCAACAATTATGTTGAAAATCATATCACAGCATCCACCAGCTCCACAAAAGAAGCAGGGCCTCCCTCTAGGCAGTCTCTGTATGACAAACTAGAGAATTTATTTTTTATTGAGCATGAGATTAATCATCTGTTTGAAGTGCCTCCAAATTTCTACAGATATACTTAAGCAGATGAAACGCTTGTAAAAATAAGGATACATCAGCTACCTCCAGCTGATTGGTGGAAGTACTACCCAGGTGATCCGACCATATTATTCCTTTTTTGTGAAAATTCAGATCTCAGTCACAGTACAGGTCAGCAGAGAATCAGGCACTCAGATATCACAGGAAGCATCCGTACAATGACTCATCAAAACACTTAGACAACAGGCTCAATTAACGCAAATTTAAAGACACAGCTATAGCCAACTTTGTTGATCCAAAAAGTCAAAAATTGTCTGACAGAAAGACAACTACCATATCAACATTAATTACTATAGTTATTTCTTTCATTTACTTTTTGTAAGAAAATTGGTGGTGTAATTTATTGCACAATAACTCACTATCTAGATATTTTGTATCCTATTTTTATATATATATCCCCTCATAGAACGTATTGAGTGTGGGTTGTAGTGAAAACTCTCTCAGAAGAGTTGTATTGTATATCTCAGACCTTTTTGCTAATACAAATTACTGGTGGAGTTCCTGGTTCCTATACTGTCTGAAGGTGGAAATGAACGACTGTGTTATGTTGCAGAATTCATGTGTCATTTGCTGGAACAATAAGTTATTCTGAACCATGTTATTGTCTTTCTGTGTATGCAATAATTTACATATGTTTCATGATCATAGTAAATAGGGAAAAAGAATAACTTAGGATTTGTTTGAATACACCCTATGCTCAATCTCTATTTCTAAATATGTTTTCTTTTGGATTAGCCATGGATATGAATTCTTAATTGCTCATGTCTAAACTAATTCTCTCACTGTGAATATTGTTTAAGAATTCTTAATTGCTCTTAAGAAATACTTTCATTTCTCCCCTTGTTAGCATAGTTGAAGATTCTTAATTGCCTTTCACTCACTAATTCCATAACTTCATTACCTGATCTTAAAAAATTGTTCCACAGATGCCTATCTGGCTTTGCAGCAATACTCTTTTTTCAAAAACACACTTCAGCAATACAAAGTCATGAACTCCATTGCCCAATGGCCCAAACTATTATGTAATCTATTCCTCAGCTTTGTTTGAATTCACCAACCAACCAAATTTAAAACAAAATCAGTACACCATAACTAGCCTAAAATCACCCACCAACAAAGCTAAATTATAAAGAGAGAGCCCTCTCTTGTTGCAGGTAGGCTAGGACCTGTAACCAAAAGACTGGTTAGTGGTTACCTCGGCCGTATTCTCTTTAGGAAGCAGGGAACAACCTGAGTGATAACATCATTGGAGACTCCACTGGGGATTCTTCAAATTGTCACTTGAAAGAAAGAAAGCTTCCTCTTGTTTCAGATAACTCTTTTGGCAAGTACCTTTAAAAAGTTGTGACTATAGGCTTCTCATAAAACATTAAGAAAATAAACTCAGAAGATGGCTCCAAAGAAGAAAACTCGTTACACTAGGTAAAACTCTGAACCTAATCCCCCAGCTGTCTTTGAAAACCCCAATCTAATTCCCAAGATGTTGAAAAAACAAGAGCAGCAAGGAGAGCTCTCGGATTCAGGTGCTGAACCAGTTCAGCAGAGCTATATTCCTACTCCTACTAAAGTATCATTTTATCCTCACGTAGCCCCCACTTATCCTAGTTCTTCATCCACTTCCCAAACTACCTTCCCCACTCCTCCATCCACAACACACCTTACTACTGTTATCCCT
The DNA here is from genome assembly GCA_000404065.3 of Pinus taeda. Taxonomy (NCBI): domain Eukaryota; kingdom Viridiplantae; phylum Streptophyta; class Pinopsida; order Pinales; family Pinaceae; genus Pinus; species Pinus taeda. The sequence goes on along the minus strand of APFE031194706.1, from coordinate 125,766 downwards.
GTTGTTCCAACCGTTCCACTCCTTCTTGCTGTCCCTTTTATCCCTACAAATATGGCTAACAAATATGCCCCTTTACACCTACCTGCAAATCCAAGGGCTATGCCCCAAGATTATCAAAGCAAGATCACTTACTTTGATGGTACTGGCTCTTATACAACCCAACAACACACCAAGAGAATGCATGACTATTTTGAGAACTATGAAATAAATGCTGAAGATGTAAGAATGAAAATTTTTGTCCAAAGTTTAACAGGGGATGTCAGGACCTGGTTTAGGTCCTTGGCTGCACAATCTATAATCAATCCTGATGCCTTATACCTAAGCTTCTTAAACAGATGGGAAAAGAAGAAAGACCCTTTACACATACTAACAGAGTATGATAATTTAAAAAGGGGTCCACAAGAAACAGTTCAAGATTACTGTGTTAGGTTTAACAATGTATACAATGCCATTCCTCAGAACCTGAGACCTCCACCGGACCTGGCCTTGATCAAATTCCCTGATGGTTTTTATTTAGATATGGCATATCAATTAAGAGAAAGAGCACCTCCAAGTCTGACAGACATGCAGAATATAGCTGTCAGTGTGGAGGCAAACCTGATTGCTAAGAGAACCAGAGCTAAAAATGAGAGAAGAACAACATTTAAAGAGGAACCCTCAACTTTTGAGCAAAAGCTAGATGCAATCATGAAAGGTATGGAGAGGTTGGGAGATAGAGTTGAGACCATGGAAAGAAAGTCCTCTTGGGAAGGGAAAACAAGCAACACTACTAGGAATCCCAATTTTAGGAAAAACCAAAACCCAAATGTTGGGAGGACTGGGCCTGATCAGAATATCGGACCTCCATTTCAAGAGAACTATGCAGAGGCCTCAACCTCTAGTGAACAAGTAGAATATCCCCACATCAATCTAATGGGTTTGGACAGTGAACAACAAGTATTCTTAACACAAGATGATCAACAAGCCCAAGAATACAAACAATTTCAAACAAAATCTGGTGAGTCATTTGATTTCATAGAAGGGTATGACACAACAGTCTATGAAGTAAACAAACAATATAAGTTAAGAAGTAGAACCATATATGTGCCTGAATCCACCAAACAAACACACACCAGACTGCCCAAAAACTCTAGTGATAAGTCTGTCTTAACAGAGTCCTCAGATAAAAAAACTCCAAAGGGAAGTCACAGTGGAAGATGTATATGATATACAGCCTCCAGTAATTCCCTCACCTACACCATCTCTTCCAACAGAGCTCTTGGGCAGACCTCTAGAAAACAAGCACAAATCAAGCATACCCCAAAACGGTGTACCTGACCATGACAAGGTCACCCAAAATTCAGTAGAGAAGGAAAAACTTGCTGCTCACAATATAAAAGTTCAGATGGAAAAGCCTTTCAATTTAGAAACAAAAATTGGCAAACTAAAAATAGCAATTCCTCTTTCTGAACTAGCCAAACATGAGGTCTTCAGACAGCAAATCAATAGATCATTGCAAGTACCAGAGAATAGGGATGCAGTTAATATTCTGGATGATCAGCCAGAACTGATCTTTGGCTCAGAAGTCAATGACAAATCAGTAGATGGAGGTATCCCTCCATTTTATGTCAGCCTAAACATTCATGACAAAGTGCTACACAATGACATGTTTGACTCAGGGGCCTCTCATAACCTAATGCCCAAAACAGTAATGGAAAAACTTGATCTAGACATCACCATACCCTATAAAGGCTTGTTTTCATTTGATTCCAGTCAGGTAAGATGTCTAGGCCTGATCAAAGACCTTTGTGTATCCCTAGTCCATTATCCAGCTAAAACAATTTTAATGGATGTAGTAGCAGCTGACATTCCACCTAAATATGGTATGTTTTTATCAAGATCATGGGGTGCCAAACTCCAAGGATCTCTACAACTAGACATGTCATATGCTACAATTTCAGTCTTTGGCCAGCCAAAGAGATTATACCGAGAAACACTGATGAAATATGTGGTCAGCAGTCAGGAGAAGCCCCAAAACTTCTCAATCTACTCCATTCATTCAGACATGGACTCATTCATATTGTACAATGCTGATATGTGTCCTGTTAGCGCTTGGAATTCACCTAGGCTGAGATAGACAAACTCTCAAGGCTACATTAAACCATTTCACCTCGTAGCTAGCCCTACGAGGTATGAGAAGGCTCTCTCGGGTCAGATTTGGTAGATCTTTCAATTTGATAAGCTGACCAATTAGGATCAAAGATGTTAGGCTAGTAAATTGATAAGGGGAGTTGATTTAAATATTTTTGGGTTTTTGGTGGCAATTGGAGGGAGTGCAATTTAGGGTGCGGGGATTGAGCACAGTTTTTGCAGGGGGATCTTTGGGGCAAGGTAGGAGTGAGCGTTGATGCCTTAATCTAATATGGATGATCAGGGATGATAGAGAAGGAGCTAAAGAGGGAAAACAACCATTTGAGTCCTCTCTAAACAGTACAAAACATAAATTTTGAACAAACTAAAAAGCTGAGCATGTCAAAGCATGTATTCAAACTTTACCACTTCATCTGTCCAAATAGAAGCAAAAGAGAGATGTATAATACATAAACAAACTTACAATAACATGTAGAGAACACACCATCAACACTACAATCCACAAGAATCCACAAGGATGTCTGCAAAACCCTGGCCTTCTTCCTCTTGAAATTGCAAAGATAGATGTACAATATACAATGAAACTTTCTCCCACAAGAGTCCAACCTTCCAACCCTTCAAAATGACTAAGAAAACACATAATATAGGCAAGCTAACCTCTTCCCTTGCCTCTAGGGGTCGAGCTCATCCTTCTAGGAGCAGTTTGAACTAATTCCAAACTAAGCACTAGATAATAGGCAGCTCAACAACTTGCCTCTATTACTTAGCTAACTGATTCATGCATTAATTATTCACTTTTTACATTAAGGAAGCTTCTAGAAGAGTAAAGAGAGGTAAAATCTATCAAAGTGCCATGAAAATATTACATTTATCCATCATCTACAAGTAAAAATAATCAACCATAGTCAAAACAGTGTTTTTTGACCAAAAAAGTCAATTCTGGCAAAGTCAGCTCTCATGTCCGCGCACCCTGGCTCTCCTGCCGCGCCCCTTTGCAGCAACTTTTGAGTGGGTTCCACTGGTCCAAATCAGGTGTAAGATGGCTCATTGGAAAGCTTGGTCTGTCTACTTTCCATCCCAAGTGGAATTTCTGAATTTGGAGTTGTTTTGCCCCCTCAAAAACCATTTCTCCCAAGGTCACTTTCTGCAACTCAAAAAGTGGGCAGAAAGTCAATTTTTTGATGTATTTTGAGCTTTTGGAGGCTCAAATCTCAAAATCAAGCTTCTCCCAAGTATTGGTAATTTTTATCTTTGCATGCCCTTTCCAAAAATGCCAAGTTTTCAAAATTCCGAGCAGTCTTCCAAAATAGTCGCGCCCGGGGCGCGACACTGGCACGGGAAAAACCTGTAATTTTACCAAAAATTTGCAAAATGCTCCAAAATTCTCAAAATTTTCAGATTTTGATGCTAAATCAAGGCTGATCAGCACCATGATGAGTGAAGGATGCTTCAGCCAAGATGGAGAGTGGATTTGTCCTTTTCTTCTTCTTCCGTGCCTCTGACAGCTTTCGTTGGAGAATTTTGTTTTTAGCCTTGCAAACATGCAATCTTGCCCAATAGTGTGTTTTCATGTGGCGTAGCAGCTCTTTGTCACGATTTTCCTTTTCCAGCAATCTCTCCAAATGTGCATTTACACGGATAAGCATGGACTCCCGATCAGCACGCAATGGGTCACCAGGCCTCCTACGGTTCAAAGTTCGATCACTGCGGATCCTCCATAGCTCATCAAGCTCTTTTTCATCTTCTAATTGTTTGGTGCGCTGTTCTAGAAAAGTGTTGGTCCATTGGGCCATTTGGAGCTTCTGCTACAACACGAGGTTCTCCTCCTCTTTCTGCCTGATAATCTCATAAAAATTTGAAGGGGGAGAGCGGGCATCACGACCAATGAAATCATCATGTGCCTCGTGAACTGCCTCATCCTCAATCATGGGCTTCTTGCCCTCTCGTACTGCCTGTGCCGATGAAGAAAGCGAAGCCCCTTCCACCTGGTGTGGAGATAACACTCGCTGCTCTGAAGATGATGACGAGACCCCTTCCACCTGCTGTGGAGAAAGTACTCATCGAACTGCTGCAAATAAGGTCCTATGACCTCTCTGATATGTGACCCGAGGAGAAAAAGCCATGTGTCTAGGAATGCTGGTCTTAGGCTGATGTGATAGCCCTCCCTCCTCGTGAACTGGCTCCGGCCCTGGATGTGGCTGTGTGAAAAAATGTCGGGAGATGAAATCTGCCCAAGGAATGCCCTGCTGGCTCAGCTGATGGGAAACTACTAGCTGAATAAGACCATGATGGCATAAGCTCTGAAGCTACTGTGCTGGGGTCTGTCTTTGAAAGATAGCGGCCATCCTCTGAATGTCGTGAGATAATTATGCTGCGATGTTCATGATTCTCACTCTGGTGAAGTGCATCAACATGCGCATATGATAAGAAGATACTCGTGTGAATCTCCCCTCGCATGTGAAGTAGTTCCCTGACAAGTTATGCATACAGGTAGACCTGACATATAGCTCATAATATACTAAGTCCAGCCACTTGCGCTTCAGCCACACCTCACCCACATTGGGTATCCCAGTAGCATCTGTGATAGCCTCTGGAGAAAATACAAGATTCACCCCTGCAAGGGTGACCTGCCTATCATGGAGATGTAGGAAAAACAACCGAGCCAACTCTCTGTGAGGCTGAATGTGTGAGAGCCTCTCACAAAACTGATAACAAGCCATGTGCTGAAAACAAGAGACTGCAAATGGGCAAGCCTGTAACTCAGTCAATGATGTGGGCTCTACCTTCTTGTGTTGGCCACTCTTGCCTCCCCTACGAGGCCTCTGCTGTGTCTCAATCTCAGTAGATGATGATTGGTCATCACCTTGCTCATTAGTCTCAGTAGTCGACATGGTGTTATTGAGCAAGGTGGAATAAACAAGTCCAAATGATCACTGCCCTGCATGCAAAATGCTGTGAAGTATGCTGTTTTCAAGGGGAAACGTCATGAGGGATATGTTAGGGGAGGGAATTTTACATATAGGAAAGGGAAAAATATATATACGAAGGGAATTCTGAAGGAAACTATCACATAATGCTAAATATGTCATTCCATCTTTCAACATTTGCAAATCAATACTTTATTTAAGGAAACTTTGTAGTCAAGGGAAAGGACAATGAAAATCTGCATGATGGAGGGGGGAATGTCATGGGCATATGAGGACAGTGCAGCATCACTTATGTACAACTGGCAGGCAGCTCGTTTTACTTTGGTTTTGCATGCTTTTCATAAACATACTCTGTTTTTTCACATGTAAAAATGGCGATTTAATGCTGATGGAAAACAGGGGTTTTTTGGGTATTTTGATTACAAGGGGAAGGGAAGGGTTGCTGTGAAGTATTTTGCAATGGAGGGGAGGGAGATTGTATGAAGGGAATTAGGGGAATGAGGGCGTAATGAAACCTACTAATCAAGTCTGCCAACCAATTTACATAACAGCAGTCTTTCAATAGTGCCGGCAGCTTCATAGTTACATTTATCATGAGTGAATTAGGGTTTCATTGCATGCTTTAACAGAAGGGAAGGGATATCAATTGCATAGGAATTTTTAGAGGATTAATGAGCAATTGAATTAGGGTTTTCATGAGGGGAAAGGTAAGGGAAAACAGAGTTTAGGAATTAGGGAGGAATACCATGTTATTTGACAAACCCTAGCATAACAAATTCACAAACCCTAGCACAACAAGACCGCTCCTTTTGGATAGCTAGCAGCATACGTTTGATAAATTGTGTCATGGTTTTACACAGCTTGCAACCTTTGACATATGCACAGCAAGATGAGATTTTTCTATTGTTTTTTTTTT
>APFE031194706.1:85540-119783 GCA_000404065.3 Pinus taeda | reverse complement strand
CTTTTATAAATATGGTACTTGGCCCATAGGATTCACTTAAATAAAACCTATTCTTGAAAATGGGCGAATGGAAGGTTGTAACACCTAATTTCAAGGGCTAAATTTACCTTTTTTACCCTCTCCCTTAAAATAAGGTGGGCTATTTGAGGTGATTTGTAAAAATGTACTATGATACAAAATATTCGCCCACTAAAATTTAAAACCCCTTAATTTCGCCAAAGGGCGAACATTCGCCCCTAAAATCTGACCAAACCTATATTGTCTCTATAGGCAACAGGAAGAAACAATTGACCATCATTTTATTGTTTGTTTTATTTCCTTGAAAATTTGGTAAGTTGTTATTTTGGTCTTGGGAATTAGAGAGAATTTTGAACAAACCTCTTTTGAGGATTTCCTATAGCATTGGGTAGAAAAGTATAAAAATATTCACTCTCTTCCAAATTTGGTTTCTTGGGGCATATGGTTACTCATGAATAGGGCCATTTTAAAAAATCCTAGTATTTGCATCCTACAACAATCATCCAAGACTATGTCCATTTTTAGGGAATACCTCTCAAATCAAAACAAGAAAAAAATATTAGAAGGATACAATTCCCTCTCATTCCATAGGATCTCTCAGTTGGGTTCTTTGATGAAGCTAAGCAAGGAAACCAATGTGGGGGATGATTAAAATGACAGGGAACAAATATGTGCAATTCAAAATTGACCTAGAAAATTGAACAAACATAAAAGCTGAACTAATTGCAATTTGGGCTCTTATATTACTAGATATTCTAAAAAGTATTAAATGCATTAAAATACTTGGTGAGTCCAAATGTGTAATTAAATGGTTGGATGGTAATTCCTAGCTAGGGCTGCCAAATCTTGCAGTTTGGAAAAGTAGAACTGGAGAGACAAAGAAATACTTTCAGGAGATTTATTTTAACCATATATATAGGGAGATCAATACAACAAATTACCAACTTTCAAAAAGTGCTCTATCATTAGACCCTGGACACATTCACTACGAAGAACTTGATGGTGTTGTAGTCCAAAGTGTGCATTCGATTCTAGGGGGGTGATTAAAATGATAGGGAACAAATATGTGCAATTCAGAATTGACCTAGAAAATGGAATAAAGATAAAAGCTGAACTAACTGCAATTTGGGCTCTTATATTACTAGCTATGCTAAAAAGTATTAAATGCATTCAAATCCTTGCTAAGTCCAAATGTGTAATTAAATGGTTGGCAGGTAATGCCCAGCTGGGGCTGCTAAATCTTGCAGTTTGGAAAAGTAGAAAAGGAGAGACAAATAATTACTTTCAGGAGATTTATTTTAAACATATATATAGGGATATCAATACAACAATTGACCGGATTTCAAAAAGTACTCTATCATTAGACCCTGGACACATTCACTACAAAGAACTTGATGGTGTCGTAGTCCAAAGTGTACATTAAATTCCAATAGAATAAATGGTTATCTCTAAACTCTCCAACATAATTCAAGATTGTTGATATTACTGTTACATCTTTCTAGTTCATCAGAATAAGGCAGTTCCACTATTATCTACAAATTAGAATTTAGATATAAGTTATTAGACTTCCTATAGTTCCCAGAGATTTTTGAAACACTTCATGTGCATTATATCACTTTTTATATCAATTTTGTTCCAGTGTATCAGTTTTATATTAGTTCTACAACATTATATCTCTTTTATATCAAATTTTATGGAATTGGGATATTAGGAAAGTATTTCAACCAAAGATAAGTGTTTTGATTAGTGCTTCCCTCTCTAGCAACCACTTGTAAGGTGTTAAATATTCATATTTATCTACTCAGCCATGTAATTTTTTTTATTCAAATGAATAGCAAAAAAGTTACTTTTTTTCTAAGAAAAATTATACAATTCTAGAAGTAACTTCACACGTGGTTGTAAAGTGTTATAAATGTTGCAAGAACAAGCTCATTTTTTACTTGTGCCTTAGTCAAATTGAGTAATTTGATTTTCCACATCAACAAGATGACTTGGATTGCAGTTAATTTGTCTGAGATGGATTTGTCTACTAGTTTACTTAGTAAATTCGAGTTATAGGCTAGAAGTAGAGTTGGGTATGTATTGATTGGTAATATTTAGTAATCTAGTTGAGTTATTGTTAGTTGAACTCAGTTAGCTGAGCTCTAGTCATTAGTTGAGTCAGTTGAGTAGTTAAGACTGTTGTTAATTCACTGATATCTTAGTTAACTACTCAATCAACTAAAAATAGAGCCAATCATGCATGGAATTCGAATTTCCTAGTTGAGTGGATGAAAAAGGCACATTTGTATTTATAATTGTATACTGTTGAGTGTACAATGATTTTTCACTGAGCAGGTGATTAATTCCTCAAGCTATTGCACAAGGAAATAATGAATTGTCCTACTTTTTAGGGGCTAATTCTTCCATGCTTGCGCAAGGAAATAGGAATTCCTCAAGCTATTGCACAAGGAAATAATGAATTGTCCTATTTTTTAGGGGCTAATTCCTCCATGCTTGTGCAAGGAAATACGAGGTTAGTTGAGGATTGAATTGGCTAAGTTGTTGCCATAGCAAGTTAGGAAGAAGGAGAACAAGATTGTAGTGCAGGGTGTGCTTTAGATTCGAAGTAAGATATTGTAATTATTTCTCTTTTCATCCGAATTAATGCAACACAGTGGAGTGGTTTTTCCCAATTGGGTTCCCCTGTAAATCATTGTGTTCTTGTGGTTTTGATTGTTGCATATATATATGCATGTTGTTCTAAAATATGATTTACATTCCACATATTAGTAGAGTAGAATTTGTGTCTCCTAATTTCAATTCGATTTCTTGAGCAGTTGCAATTCTATCAAATCTCTACATAAAGGCACATTCTTGACAAAAAGAATTTTTAGCTAACATCATTCAACCTAATTTGATATAGTTTTATATAGTTAGAAAATTATAATGTTGTGACATGAAATGATGGAAACATGATATTTTTCATCCCAAAAATTAAAAGCCCTTAATGGGTTGTAGGATCTATGTTGTGTTATCCATGTGGTTTTCATACATTTTTAATGTATGCTTTAATAATATTCTTTGGATGTGTGGTTAACAATTTAACATAGTATTAAAGCAACACATTATTGATTCTCTTCAGTTCTTGTTTTTTGTGATGGTTAATTGATGTTATTCATTTTTTTATAAGAGATTTGAATCTCTCACACAATAGTCGAAACTTTGTGTGGTAATAGTGGTGATCAACTCCGAACTCATGGTTTAATGCTAATCACACTCTGTTCAATCTCAAATACTATTTTTTTAAATGGAAGAAACCCAAAATTCCTTGCATAATTTGGAATCTATATAGATTCATTGTTGCTCACATTTTAGGGATCCAGAGATTCAGATGATCCAAATATCCCTACTAATATGGATATCTTTCCATTCAGATACCTCCTTTAATTTGAATATCCCTTTGGTCTAGACATTTCTTCTAAAATGGATTATCCACTTTGATATGATATTCGGGGTTTGACTTAGTGTTATTTCTTCCGGATACGTTCAACCTAGATACTTCATAGTTCGGATTATCAACTACGATCCATAATTTGATTGATAACTTGCCATTCAATCTTATTATCATAATTATATGCTTCTACTAGTATGGATTGAAGAAAATATATGATAAAAAAATTTCACAATTCCATCAATTGATGAATCGTTTGAAAAATATTTGGTGTTGTCGAAAAATTATGTAGTAAAAAATCGGGTTCGATTTGATTTGGAAACATTTGCACTACATTGTAGGCCAGGTGGAATTTTTCGAACCTTAAGTTTAAGCCATTGACTATGGATTTTGAAATTGAACTTGGGAACCAATTACCAACAACAATTAATTTTTCTTGCAATAGAGTGAAGGAAGCAATATGGTCTGCACTCAACAAAACATGAACTCAACTACACATACGCACACAAAAATATACACACCAATCCATATATTCAATAATAGAGGGGAATATTACATATTTATAGTTAATGTACTATCTTCCTCTAATTCCTTTGATCTGTTTCTCACTCACATACTCAAAAAATCTAAATCACTCAATTACATGGAAAATATCTTACATAGAGCTCTCATACCCAAACTCAACAAACTCAATCTATTTTGTTGAATTATTTAACAAATTAGTAATTTGGATGAATCTATCCATTTACATAACAACCAAATGACACTCATCTGACCCTCTATAACAATATATTTTCCTTAGCATTACGTGGTGGTAGAATCTCCATAATGGCGGATTGATTATGAGTGGGAGTAAGTTCCTGTGATAATGTTGGCATACTAGGGGACAATGCATCTTTCTCCATTAGAGGTTGGTCTTCTAGGTTATGGTGGAATTGCAGATGCTGAATTCTAAGTTGTTTAAATGTTTGTAACAGAGGACATGTCTCATAACTATGAGAGTCACTCGCACAAACATTGCACGAAGGACTAGTGCTAACATAATAAATAGTGTGGGTGTTAGCATCTCCCATAGTGAGAGATGATGAGGCATGGTTGGTGTCATGAGATGGAGCAATCCTGTGTGCTGGCCACCTCTGGATATTAGTATTAGCATGATGTGTGCTCCTAATTTCATTTTTTCTTAATGTTTCTCGTGCTGCTCGAAAAGGTGGAAGGTATTGACAATTATGTGTATGATGTGCTTGGGATCAGGTGTGAAAATGATTGCATGAATGTATAGCTTGATTTGAGTGATTAGGTCTAGGAATATGGACCAACAAGAGAAATACATCTCTAATTTTTCTCAATTCCCGACAATGATTGACTAGGTGGCTAGTCTATCGCATAGGGTGCATGTGTGAGGAGGTTTTGGAAATACTACCTGAGGCAATTTTGCCATCCTTCTAGACACTGATTGAGGGTAGGAGGTAGCATGGTGTTGGGTGCATGGATGAAACTTATGTGGTTCTTTTTCCTCGAATACAAGAAGATGGTTTTGGATCCATCATCCACCATTGGTGCAACGGGAAGTGATGGAGCCATAGTATTGGCTTGAACGAGTGCACTTAATGCATCTCGATATTGAGGGATTTCAGGGTAGTGATGAGTGTAATGCCCATACTTTGTGCATATAGAGCATGCATGGTTGGTGCATAATGCCTTATTGCATGTTGACATGGTCTTCTCTCCAATAGGTGGAATTGGGGTCACTGGCATTTGTGGAGCATGCATAAGAGATTTTAACTCCTCTAACTCGGGGCACATGTTGGTAGGGTTCTCAACTAATTCAAACAAAGCACTGAGTGGAGGTACCTTGGATGAGGTGGAGTATGAGGCTTCTACATTCTTGCCTTTTTTCTTATCCCTCTTTTTGGCACTAGCTAGTGTCACTACATACATTGCTCATTTCGGGGTGGTTTTCTGAGGAGGCGCTACAAGAATGATGCTTGTTGAGGTGATACCCGAGTCTTCCAACATGGTATGAGGGGTCAGATACCAGACTTGTATCGTTAGAGCCATATTCAGCAACACGAGTGTTTCCATGACTTGTTGTGAGATAAAACTAGGTGGAGGGTATAAGAAGGGTGTTTTGGTGATAACATATGGTAGGAATGTAGAATCAATAGTTGCAATAGTAATGGTGTTTGGAACTAGTTCCTGATTTTCTAGGGTGTTTGATGAACTCATCATGCACATCGGAGCTCTTGTGGTTGTAGGGGTGGCCTCGAGAAAAGGGGGGTCTCCAAGGTATGTGCCAAGGAGTATTGATGGCTTACATTATCGAGGCTCAAATTCATTGAAGGTTGTGATCAACTCAGGGGAAGATCCTACGAACGGTAGCACATCATCAGGGTTGGTGGATATTTTCTTCTCATAGTATGTGAGTTGGTCAACCGTAACAATTTTCCCATCATGATGGAACATCATTATCCTGAATACAGAAGATGCCACTACAGTCATTACATACATGTAACTTTGGCCAAGAAGGATATTGTAATCCAACTCTGTGTCCCAGACTTCTATGTTAATGAGCACAATTTTACCAGTGAATTACACCAAAATCTATTGGAATATGCCTATGGGAGCAGAAGAGCACTTGTTGTATGATCTGAGAGTGATGTTAGATGGTTTGAGTTTGGGAGATCCAAGATTTTTCCAAAATGTTTTGGATATAATACATGTGTATGCTCCCTCGTCAACTATCCAACAGTGGATGTTGATGTTTTGGATTGCGACCAAAATTTGGAAGGCGACTATCGATGGAAGATGCGGAGTAGCATTATCCAAGTTGAAATCCATTAAATAAGAATCGATAGGGTCGATTCCACCTAATGTGGAAGTAAGGCTTTCTAATGTGTTGGGAATGTTTGCAAGACTTCTAATGCTGACATAGCTAATGGATATTGAGCTAAGTCATTGACTATGTTGTAGCTATGGGAATCCTTTGAGTTATGTCATGTTTGTCGTAAAGGACCTTTAACCATTTTTGGTATGAGTTCTATAGGATGTCAAGGGATTGTCAAAGGTGTTGTAGGTGCTGTAGTGGTCAATGTGGATGGGTTGGTTTCTGGTGGAGTTCTGTAATCCTGATTCCACATCTGCAGGAGAAACTCTCCCCCTTCCATGTAAATGTCATGACTTGAGGTATTTTGGGAACTTTCTCCAAGAGGATTCTGATACTGTTGCTGAGAGGGTTCCTGTTGAGTATTTACCACTCCTTGATGGGGGAAAGGATTCTGCATTACTGTAGTTTATTGTTTTTTCTACCTTTTCAACCTAGTATCTATAATCCTCTTCAACTCAGGGAGTTGAGGAAATGATGGGTATAGTGGCCGTACTCGCTGCAGATGGCACAATCATGATTAGTCCATAAAATAGGGTTCTTTTTTACCTTTTTGGGTTAGAACTGGCCTGACCCTAGTATGGATTCCAGTTGGGGTTTCCCCTAGTTGGTGCCCATGAAAGTTGTTGTTGATTGTTGCCCCTTGTCCAAGCTCTGCCTTTTGATTGTTCTTTCCTTTCTTCTTAGCAAAATTGATTGGGTTAGCCATGATTAATTTTTCAAATGGTTGTTGTTGTTGTTGAGGGAGAGAAGGTTTCACAAAATTAACCACTGCATCAGCCTATGCTAGTCGATTGTTCTATTGAGGTGCTAGAAAAGGGAAGTATTGATTCCCTTGTTCTTGGTTGGAATATGATTTCTAGGAAGTGGAAACCACTTCTACATTCCTAGGGGGGTACAAATTTCCCTATGTGGGAGGATATGGGCTACCCTGAATGGGAGGGTATTAGCCATCATGCGTGGGAGGGTATTGGTTGACTAGGATAATATCCTTTGTTTTGTGGTGGTTGTGTTTCAAATTTGGTACCAAATGGTTGGCCATTATATGTATTTCCAAAGACCTGGAAGGTGTTTCTTGGCTGATTTTGGGCTATGGTCCTGATCAACTCGTTTACAACACTAGACGCACCTGGTAACTCTAGTTTAAAATATTGCAGGCTATGTGCATATGGAAGGACATGGTAGAGGTATTTGGATTGCGTGTATATGAGATTTAATTGTTGAGATTTGCTGATAGCCTCTCGTTTCTTGGGGAGGAATTTGCCACATCTTTTGGGATCTCTGATATGATGGATTTGAAAAATAAGTCGAGGAGGAGTTTTGCTTCTAGATGAGCTTTTCATAGGCTACGAAATTTTCACCATTCATGGATATGGTATAATATGTTCGTGGTATATATTTGCTTGAAATGGGTTAGAAGTTCCAGTCTAGAGTCTTGGCGGACGAGGAGCTAAAAAAATGTGAGGGATGTCATGGCTAGAGAACCGAAGTTCCCATGTGACCCAGAGGGTTGGCCTACGTACCATTTTTTTGTGACCCCTATGAGGGTGTGTTGAAAAATTCATAGGTGAATAGCATCTTCTATGATACTATTGAATGAACACCAAAGGTGAAAGGTCTTAACATGGTTTCCTGGATTGTTTCCTTGTTTCCCTTCAAATTTTGGCACATCCGAAGGTAGCTTAGTTGGCATGGGTGGCCAATTATATCCATGTACGATAGGGTCATGTTGACATTTCTAGTTGCGCCACCATTTAGGGGATCTCCCGATGTGAAGTCCCAACTAGAACTCACACCGTTTGGAGTAAGAGTCCCAACAATGGGGTGTTAATGATGTGCCTTGGTTGCAAAAATGCATAGAGTGGTGCATGGTGCCTTTGGTGGAAGTGAGTGTGTGAATTGTCAAGTGCGATGCATGGTGGTTCCAACACATGAAGGGAAAAGGAAGTGAGACCCTTAAAAATATTTTTATAGTACAACTTGAAACGAACACACGAGCATAATGACATCACAAGATAATATGCATAATAGTCCACAAGTTAACAATCATGAATTAATCCAACAACATGCATTCAACAAGATTCATACAAATGCAAACGAAATAATTCATAAGCATAATCATAAGTTAAATAACATACATTGCAAATACAATAAGAATATTCCTACTATATTCACAACACATGCATGAAAATGTGCCGATTCTAAGGTTTTATTAAAAGTGAAAGTTCTAATCATACATACACCATTAACAAACCACTAGCCCCAATAGTGGAATATGAAGTAAAAAACACCCTTTCCTCCAAAGAAGTATACTCTCTCTATGCTACAAAGAAGCTAAGGCTCTCACAAAACTCCCAAGTTGTTTCGAAGCCTAAGACTAGCCAAATGATTGGCTCCCAAAAGCCATTTCTATGAGTTATGAGGTTCTATTTATAACAAGAGGGGGTGACTCTTCAACTCCCCTTGGCAACCTTTGGACTACCCTCACGACTCTTCAACTTATTTACAAAATAACTCGTTACATTACATTATGATTCTTCACATTCTAGTACTGACACTTGGAATTCCACTTTACAATTAATTAGAAATAATGTTACATTTTACACTCATACCCATATAAGACAAAATAAGATAGAGACAATTTGATAGCATAACAAGACAATAAACTATGATGCTTGAGTTTGGGGAAACTCTAGATCAATAATTTCCACTTGATGCTTCTTGGTCATGTATTGGTGCCAAGCTCGGTACTATATGATGACATCCCCAAATTGCGTGATGGTGTCTAACTAGAAATAGACTCTAGCCTCCATGGAATCCATGTACAATGTTTTGGAACCAGTTTCTACTTCCCTTCGAAGCATGGTCAACATTGTCCGCACTTGGACAGGACCACCAATGTAGTTGTGTATGTTTTGTCTATTCACCTCCAGGTCCTCCTTGGTGGAAATATGTCTCAACTACTCCAAGTACTCCTCTACCTCATTTTTGACCTGGTTCCTCCATTTGGCTTCCATTTGGTCATGTATTGGTGCCAAGCTCGGTACTATATGATGACATCCCCAAATTGCATGATGGTGTCTAGCTAGAAATAGACTCTAGCCTCCATGGAATCCATGTACAATGTTTTGGAACCAGTTTCTACTTCCCTCCGAAGCATGGTCAACATTGTCCGCACTTGGACAGGACCACCAATGTAGTTGTGCATGTTTTGTCTATTCACCTCCAGGTCCTCCTTGGTGGAAATATGTCTCAACTACTCCAAGTATTCCTCTACCTCATTTTTGACCTGGTTCCTCCATTTGGCTTCAATGAGTGAGCCAAATGATGGGATCTTGTGGGTCTTCACCAAGGAATCCAGACTGTTGTATATCTGTGCATACGAGGCTTGAGTGTTGCCAATGAATTATGCGAGCTGCTTGTTGTTCTGGATCAACATCCACACTCTTTCTTTCTCCAGCTCTGCCTGTGGCTTCAACTTCTTGAGCACGTCAAGCGATGCCCCTTTGTATATCATTGTCCATTCATGGATGACAAGGATTGCAACTTGCATATTTATGATAGTTTTGACAAATTATTTACATTTCTATTGCAATCCAAGCACACAGACAACTACCTTATGAACGGTAACCAACTCCTCATAGAGATCCCACATCGTATGTCCAAGTGCTGATACATCATTAAGTATATTGCCTTTGTTTCCTCCAAGTGGACCTCTGCAGAAGCTGCATTCTAAGTTGTTGCGCAGAGATGTTCAATATCTTACTTGACAACCTGCAAGTTCTTTTTGAGTTGCTTATTCTTGGTCATCAAACACTAAGTGTTCAATTTTTTTGCACCTATGAAGGCCAATTTTTCTGAGGCAATGGCTTCAGAATTCCTCCTGATGTCGGCCACAATTACCCTTTCTCTCATAAAAGCAAGAGATGTGAGATCATTAGGAAAATTCTTCTTTCATGCTTGTACAATCTTCTTCTGGATTTCATCGTAGGACATATTGTACATGTCCATAACTAGATCATCATCAAGAGTAATAACGTCCCCTTCCTCACCTAAAGCTGAATCTGCTATCGTAAGTGGTGGAGACTAAATAGTGACCTATTATGTGCTAGGCATCAGGTCAACATCCTGATTCTGTGGCTTCAATTCCACCTTGGTATTATTGATATCTATCATTTTCTCAATCTACTGAGAAAGCTACTGATCTTGCATCTATCTGCCCTCCTCCTCTGCTGGTTTCTAGTTCTGTTCTTGATCTCCATCTTGTTTCCGCATTATTTCTTATACTATTGCACATTGCCTTTCTCCTTCTTCCTACTTTTGCTTCTCTTCTTGTTCTTGCTTGTGCTTTTCTTCCTCCAATCTCCTCTACTTATCGTCCTCGTTCTTTCGTTCTACTCTCTTCATCCTCTGTTTCCTCACTACTTCAATTTCTAAAGTATCTTTCATCATAGTTAGATCCTCTTTCATCTTGTAGATTCTTTTTCCCCTTTGGGTTGTGAGCAACCTTTCTCTTTCGTTTATCTTGCACGGGGTTTCTCCCTTCTGTTGTCACTGCTTCTATAGTTGCTGCCTTCAGTAGAGTGACCTGTGAAGTTCGTTCTAAACTAACTAGCTCATGGGGTCTGGAGTCATTGTAGCAATTATTCCATGGATCCTCCTTCTACCAATGAAATGTCCCATTGAGGCACTAAAAGTGAATTTTCACACAATGGTTCTTGTAAATACCTTGGGGATTGTACAAATTAAAGTCACGAGTACCAAACGCAAACTTGTCTATCACCTTTCCTTTGGTATCCATGAATTTTAGGTTCTTTATCTCGTACAATCCAATTTCCATAGGAAGAGTTGGCTAATGTTCTTTCTTCTTCCTGTGGAAAGTAGTTGATAACCCAGAACCGTGCAGAGATTGAGGCTATCCTATGAGCAACCTGCACTATGAAATTACGAAAATGAGCTAGCTAACCATCTCCTAGAACTACACAAAAGTTACCCTAGAACTCAATACATTCCATGCTTCCTGCAATATCACCCATCAAGCCTCCCGCTGGTCAATTGGAAAAAGTGACTTGAGCTGTGATCTAGGGCTACACTGACCTCCAAAACTACTTAGAAATTTTCCAACCTGACTGCCTTACACTGCCTGCAGAAACTGTAAAGACATGTGGGATAGACCTCTGATGTCTGTCACTGCACTGTCTCGAGAAATTACATAGATATAACATGCAGGCTTCCTTGCTAGCTTGCTTTGTCATCAGCCAAAAAATTGCATAGAGTTGTTTGTCATCTACCCTTCTCCCACACTCTACAAACAACCCAGAAATTACATAGATCTAATAGGCAGGATTCCCTACTATCTTGCTCTGTTCTCACTCAGAAAATTTTGTTTGCCACCTACCCTTCTATCCCTCTCTGCAATAAGCCCAGGAATTGCATAGTTATGTCCAGGCCAGGACTGTCTCCTAGAATTGCGCAATGTTGACCAGCAACTCATATAGCCCAATCCTATCCTCCACTGGAAAATTGCGTAGATTTTTCTACCACTACCTCTTGCTGCTCACTCTGTTATCGAGAAATCTAGTGTCTATGTAGAGCTGCTAGTCCCACTAAGACGGGTAGCTATCTTAGAAACAAACATATTAAAGTTACTTTTGATTTCCTTTACAAGAAGTGGATAGGAGAGGAGCAAAGAATACCAACCTCGATATTTCGCTTGGTTCTTTGCTTGTTCCTTCTCCTCCTTTGACAGATCTTTTCCACTCCTCCCTTGACCACTTCGCTTCAAAGAGTACTTATAAAGTCAAAGCAACATAATACCTTCAAGGTACAAAGATCTACAATCGTAAACAATATAGGACCAGATATATATTGACCACATACATGCATATATTAGCAAACATACAAGAATGTGGAGGAAAACTTGAATAGCTCTATTGATATAAAGATTAGAGGAGAGGATTACAACCCATTGATCTGATCCAGTGTCATCCTCCTAGCATGAAAGCCCTTATTCACCTCATGAAAAGCTTAGATCACCCAACACTATGATCTTCCACCAGGAAACCAACAACACTTCCTTACAAGATACAAGATTCCAGCGTTTGGATCTTTGGGATGAGGGATCCATATATAGATGATTGTAAGAGGGTGAGTCAGCTTCTAGGATTTTTATTAGTGTCCTCTCTCTGATAGTTATTGATTTCACTTGGATATTTATGATCTCTTACTCATCCCTGGGTGAATTCAGAGAGGCAAGTGTCACAGGAGAAGTTTCTGGAAGATTCCTTGATCATCCACCTTGCAAACTATCTCTACCATTTGTCTATTCTCGCCCATCACACTCTATAGAAGGGTTTTCCAGTATGCATAACAATTTTTACACTGAGCAGGTGAGATGCATCACACCCTCTACACTGAGCAGTTTGTATGGTCCAGTTTTGACCAGTTCTAAGCAATTTTCTGTGGAGAACTTCTTGGAGATGATGTAATCAACTAACCTTGTTCCTTTAGGGCATGAAACAACACTTTAGGGACTCAGAAGCCCTTGGTTTATGGACATATGTGATTGGGGTTGTAATGCCCAAATATGTCTATAACAGTTGCCTCCTAAAGCGTGAGGTCGAGAATCTTTTGATATCAGGTGAAATGCTTTATCATGAGGATCTGAGGTTCTTTCGAACTGGAAGGCGACCTGTAATAAGATACAATACAATACATTATCTTCATAATATTTTCATGATCTAGCTGAGGCAGGCATTCTCGTGCTCAACTTTATAAATTCATTTTCATGTACATAGGACAGACAACCATCTGTGTGGCAGACTAATGATTCTGGTAGAGCCATCATCCTTTGATTCAAATGATCATCTGTGTAGCAATGATGTACATTTGATGTCTTTATTTTCCTGAATATATCGCAACATGGATGGATGAAACTAGATTCAGAGTCTTCAAACTTGTCCAATCTTCGCCTGAAGTACAAGTCGATCCATGTGAAAAATGTTCTGGAGTTGAACATGGAAAGAAATCGCCTGATTACTAGCCAATGATGTAAGCTATTAACAGGCGCGAGAGGAATCACCGATAATTATGATGACCCTCAAGGTACTATAGTACAATTTGCACGGTGTGAAAAAGGGACTTGATGTTGAACACCACACAAAATCTTTCGGTCGAAGGCCATTGATGTAAACCTATCGCCGGAAGTGAGAAACATGCCATTGAGGCATGCAAGCTTCAAAGTACTGAAAGGGTTGTTCCTAGGTCGACTTCTTGGATAATGAGCTATCATCAACAAGAAGTGACCCATCGTAGGAGAACCTTAATGAATCCCACATCTACAACACGGAACAGAGCAAATGATTTTTTGGAGGTGAAAACGATCTGATGATACAGGGTTTAGGGTGGCGGTCATGAAAGGATGAAGCGTGAAGGTATTGCAGCAAGTGAGACACAAGATGGGTTGGTGAATTCTCTGATCGACTTCTCTTGAACATATCGGTGACACTGAAATGGATTGGTAGTGTTAACCCCAAAGATGGATGGTACGGTGGACCAATGGTAATATGATTGGTGAACGGAATAACCCAACCTGACTCAATCATGGTGATGGAGTGAAAGTGTCATGTTCAAGAGCGACTCATTACTAATAAAGTTTCTTCAAGTTTTCTTCCCAAATTTCCCCAATCATTGCTGACTAGTACCTCTTTATTTTTATCAAGCTTGAGGAGGATAACATATGCTTGTTCTATAATTTTCCCTTCAGGAAAACCTGTCGCTATGTTTTAATGAGCCTAGCGATAGTGAAACTCGTTCTTGTCTGCATGGACAAGTTTGTCGCTGTTGGTTTTAACAAGTTTAACATAAACGACAAATCGATCCTTTTTCAATTTTAGAGAGTCTGAAAAGGGATGGAAAGAAAACTCCAGTAATCCTTTTTCATCATATAATCCCTTAAGTCCAAAAAAGTATAAATAATACTAAAGGGATGAATTTTCAATAGTTTTAACGAGCCGAACTAAACAAGCGCTTGACATTTTTGTGTAATAATCCCTCAGGTCCAAAAAGATTAAAATATAGAGGAGGGAAAGAACTCGCAATAGCTTTAACGAGCTGGAGAGGCCAACTGCTCGACAATCTTTCATATTTTATGAGTTAGGTGAAAAGAGCTTAAAGGAGACTCGTTTTTGAGGAACGAGTGATATTTTCGGGTAGTTGCTAATTCTAGGTAAGGTTTGGAATTTTCCAATCACGATAGTGTCACAAGGATGGCTAACAGAATCACTCTTCGCAGTTGTTCCTAAAAAGGGTAAATAATCAAATGGAGGCATATGATCAGCTAAATAGAGTGGAGGTGATGGCGAGAACATGACCAGGGCTCAAAAGCTGATGATAATGCATTCACAATGGTTATTTACTAGAGGTTGGTTCATTTTTTAGTGAGATTAAACTCTGGGGGAACATTTTCTCATTGCTTAGGTTTAATTTTTAACGAGCTTGAACTTCGCATAAAAACTTCTCGTGCCAGTCATATAATAAGGATGTATCATCGATAGGTTAAATTTTTAAGGAGCTTGCACCATTCGAAACTTTGCTTTGCTCCCTTTTGCATGCAAGCTAGGAACGACCAACTACTGTCCTAGGGGTTAGTTAAATACTAAGGTTAGGTAGGCAAACTCTTCCTTTACTTTGCCGACACCATTTGGCTCCTGCAAAGGCGAATGGTCGATTTGACCACTCACCTAACTTAAGTAGTTGAAGGTAGCGGAACTATAGAGTTAGCATTACGCTGGTTGCTTTTCACTTGTGTGCAAAAAGGTTTGCATGCCTCCAGGTATAGTGAAGTAGAGTTTCCAGGTTACCTTTCAATTTGCAGACAAAACATTTGTTCTATCAGGAAAGGCCTACCTTCTAATGGAGGTATCTTATTCCAGTCCAACTCCATTTTCCCATATGGATAGGTGTGTCAGACTAGTCATATTCCTACGTTGAAACCTACCCTATACCTAAAGTTTTCCTGCCGAGGTAGACCAGGGCACATGCCCCCTGGGTTTCAGTCATGGCCATCGAATTACTCGCATTCTTTAGGTGGATGGAATGGAGATTGATGAGACATTCCTTGCGTGAAAAGACCAATTAAGGATGGCACTTGACTAGTAGCTATGTGTGAGCTGGGGAATGAAAGTTGGTCTATGAGCTGGACCACTCGGCCTTCATGCGGAAAACACATTACTCGAAAGAGTGAGGAGACGATGGCTCCCATGCTATAAATATAGTCACGTCCAAGGAGTATATTATAATCTAAAGGTCCTTGGACTACCATTACGTTCAGATATACAGTTTTCCCTCTCAAAGTTATAGGCAAACTCGGAAGGATCCCTAACGATCGACTGGTTCCTTTGTCGAATCCTGTTAGATTTCGCATCTCAGGCAGAAGCGATGGCAAACCAAACACTTTCTAAGTAGTAGAGGAAAGGATACTCATAGAAGCCCCTTCATCTAGGATAGTACCGACCATGACCATTCTATAATCTTGTACAATGATTTGGAATGGTACATTAGATGGTAAACAGGTTCTGCCTAGTAGATTCCAATCGAAGGAAATGACCAGGTTGCTTGGAGGTGGGACCGAATAAATGGCTGGATATGACCCTGATGAATTTCCTTCCTACGGTAAAGGAATGGGTAGATTGCCCCCATGTTCATCAGAGTCTGTGTTTACGAAAAGAATTTGAATGGTGTCGTTCTCATTCTCTTCGGTGACTGTATCATCTGAAGATGGACCTTCTGAAGACAAGGCTGGGTCAACTGCCGCCTCAACCTTTTGACTTTCGTTTGGTATGGATTTAGATGGTTTATCTTCAATGATAGATGCTTCGACCGACCACAAAGTTGTGTCAGTCGGATTTTCAACTAGCGATGGACTCGGCAAGAATTTCTTGTACCTAGGAGGAAGCTAAAACGGTGAAGCAGGACGGTTATCCAAGACTCTTTTAGCTTCATACAGGAAGGGACAACGGTGGACGTCATGATTTCCTTCACACAATTTGCAAGGAAATTTACATTTTCCTCTCTATCCAGAGACTTCGTTTTCGTTAGTTGACAGTGTACTCTCAACATGACCGTTTGAGGTTGATGACACCAGATTGTGCAAATGAGGAGATTAGTCCCTTAAGATCTGAGGGATGCAAGGACAATCTCGATGATAGTGATCTCCTTTGTAAATGACACATGGAGATTTAGGTTTGGATGGTGTAGTGTGTGGATTTTCGCTAGATGATGCACGGTTGCCCCTTTTCACCTTTGGCTCCTTCTTCTTTTTCTCCTTCCCTTTCTTCTTCTTGTCAGTTACTTGGTTTTTAGCTTTACCAACTTCACCAAGCAAAGAGGAAGGAGGGGAGGGAGAATAAAGTGAAGTGGAATGTTGGGGGATAACTCTAGTATCATCTAGTTTCTGACTTGATTGCTCAGGAATCGTGGTGGTTTGAACGACAGAGGTTGAGAAGAGCCATATAGGCAAGCCGATTGTCAGTCCTGGGAGGGACAATGTGGCCATATGAAGTGCACCAACATTTCCCCAAGAGGAGAAAGGACTAGGAGTCCCCTCAAGGCGAAATCCTTATTTGGTGGACTCCATTTTTCTCAACCTGAGATCAACGAGGGAACAGTGACGTTATTCCGATTAAAATAAATTTTAGATGCTTTGACACAACTTGATTTTTCAATTTTTAAGAGTTGAGAAAAAGCTAAAGATGACTCTAGTCACCTTTGATTTTTAATGAGCCTAAAGTGATAAGTGCTCAGATGGACCTTTTCTTTTGAGTCTGAAAAGGAAAGAAAGAGACTACTCTGGAAATCTAGACAGAGGGATTACCAAACCAATCACAAAACTGCAGAATACTTTTTATAGTATGACAATCAATCTTCCGGAATGCTGTGTTCAGTCCATTGCGATCGATAGGGTGGCAGACACGGCTTCCTAAGGATAAAGGATATAGCTTATTTTGGTCTCCCAACATATACTCGAAGGTACGTGGGAGCACAAGTTCGTACTGGCACTTGTCATCTCAAAGAGGAGGAATCACCCAACCTACAATGAAAGCGATAGTTAGCAGGCTTTACGACGTCGGAATATGTCTCCAGCCTAGACTTCTAAATGTTGTGTGTTAGGTTCCAAAGCGTTTTTATGTTCACTGAATTTATTTTATAGTTGATCTTTCTTAAGAAGTTTTCCTTTCAGGTTCACCGCGTGATGTAGATATACGATTCCTAAAATGCAATCTAAGATGATAAACAATCGTTTAATCTTCTTTTTGCAATGAAAATCCTAGCTACTAAGGAAAGAGAAGCAGAATTCTTTCAACATAGAGCAGAGAGCACACACTAGATGCACTGTCCTAAATCAAAATCAACAAGCAGTCTAAATGCAAATACACATGCATGTATTTGTTTTCACTTTCTTAATGTGTGAATGACAAAAAGAATGCTAAGTAAAAATTTGAATCGTTTCAAGCGACAGTACTAACGATTTTCTTTAAAAAAAAAAACTAAAGATAATGACAACACTTTGCGATTTTGAATTGAAAACTACTTTCGACACTTGAAAAACTACTAATTCAAATCAAATACAAGAGTAACAGTGTAATCGACCATCAAGAACAATAGGATTCTTTTCTTTGACTGAAAACAACACCTATGACACTTCCAAATCAAAAGACGACAGCTTGATCACACTACTTCTTTGTAAAAGACGACCGTAAATGGCGAACAATACATAAAAACATTTACAGTTCTTTGTACTATGGAGGCTGAATCATGCAAAGGAAGGGAGTTTCCACAGAGGTTTACTGATCACAGACAGCAAAACTCCTGAATAAATCTGAAGAGAGTGAACAAAAAACCAAAATCTAGAAGCAGAAGAGGTCTTATCTGATCATTGCACCTGTAACACAGGGAAAGCGTGATGCATCTCACCTACTGCACATGGGAGGTGCGATGCATCCAGATTCCCAAGAAGAGAAGGTGCGATGGTCTAGGGACGAGACTTCAACTTGGTTCTGGGTCACATTTTGCAGCTTAGTTCAGGGATTTAGGCCAAGAAAATGATAGTCAGTAAATGCAAATCACAGGGGCTGATCTAATGAGGCTACTTGAGCCACCACCAGGGCATTGATTAGGATGTTTGCAAATCAATTGTTCAGTTTATAAACAAAACCCAGAGATAGACTGAAGCAACATTGATCTACTTTTCACTTGCATAGAAAATGTAGTTCGAAGGCTAGCTGGCTTGACTTCAGGCTCCGCCTGTAAGTTTATAAAGCAAACAAATATAGACAAGCAAACAAGCTATTCGCTCCCCAGTGGAGTTGCCATTTTGTTATTGGGAAATATAGTGTCTATGCAGAGCTGCTAGTCCCACTGAGATGGGTAGCTATCTTAGAAACAAATAGATTAAAGTTACTTTCGCTTTCCTTTACAAGAAGTCGATAGGAGAGGAGCAAAGAATACCAACCTCAATCTTTTGCTTGGTTCTCTACTTGTTCCTTCTCCTCCTTTGATAGATCTTTGCCGCTCCTCCCTTGACCACTCCACTTCAAAGAGTACTTGTAAAGTCAAAGCAACATAATACCTTCTAAGTACAGAGATCTAAAATCATTAACATTATAGAACCAAATATATATTGACCACATACATGTGGAGGAAAACTTGAATAACTTTATTGATATAGAGATTAGAGGAGAGGATTACAACCCATTGATCTGACCCAGCGTCATCCTACTAGCATGAAAGCCCTTCTTCATCTCATGAAAAGCTTAGATCACCCAACACTATGATCTTCCACCAGGAAACCAACAACACTTCCTTACAAGATACAAGATTCCAGCCTTTGGATCTCTGGGATGAGGGATCCATATATAGATGATTGTAAGAGGGTGATTCAGCTTCTCATATTTTGATTAGTGTCCTCTCTCTGATAGTTCTCGATTCCACTTGGAGATTGATGATCTCTTACTCATCCCTGGGTGAATTCAAAGAGGCAAGTGTCACATGAGAAGTTTCTGGAAGATTCCATGATCATCCACCTTGCAAACTGTCTTTTCCATTTGTCTACTCTCACCCATCGCACCCTAAAGAAGGGTTTTCCATTATGCTTCGCACTTTTTACACTGAGCAGGTGAGATGCATCACACCCTCTGCACTAAGCAGTCTGTATGGTCCAGTTTTGACCAGTTCTGAGTAGTTTTCCGTGGAGAACTTCTGGGAGATGATGTAATCAGCTGACCTTGTTCCTTTAGGGCATGAAACAACACTTTTAGGGACTCAGAAGCTCTTGGTTTATGGACATACGTGATTGGGGTTGTAGTTCCCAAATATATCTATAACACACTCTGTCTTCCATGGAGAAACTGTGCAGATCCTAGCTAGATGACTTGCCTAGTGCTCCCCTTGAAAATTGCGTAGATTGGCCTAGCAGTTTCCCAACACCCTTCTTGGTCTTCCTCTTGGAAACTGCACAATTCTTCCTCCCAGCGACATCTGCATAGTTTTTCCCAACAGTGCTTTGGAGCCTCAAATCCTAGCATGAGATGTGCTTTGTGTAGTTTTAGTGCCTTGTCCCTCTCTTGGTCACTTGCACCGAAACAGAAAACAATGCATCATGTTAGACTAGGAGATTTTTGGATTTGATGTCATCTCATCATGAGTGATTGTAGGAACATGTACATTGATGAAACATGGCACAATGAAGAATGGGATGAAGAAGAGGTGCATGATAGAAGACTTGCTCGCAGTCAAATGAATGCACGAAGCACATCGAGTAGTGAGTGAAAGGGACACATACACATGCATCATCAAAGAAAGACCAAGACCATCTAAGATCTCGTGCACTTTGCCATGCGTAGGTGAATACATTTTACATCGAGAGCATAACATCACTCAGCAACACACTAGCTCGACATGGACATCATAGTCAAGCAGTACATGTCAACAATGTCATGTCGAGGTGTGTGATGAGTTGTCTCGGTCACATCACTACTATGGTCCATACTTGTTGTAATCAATGTAATGTAAAGTGGAAGTCCAAGAGACCCACATATGAAGTTGAAGAAGCATTTAAAGTAAAAAATTCATAGGAAGTCAAATATTCATGAGGGAAGTCGAAGAGTCACAATTGTCAATTATTCCCCCTTGGCTATATATACCTCCTCATTGTATGAGAAAAGGAATTTTCACCTTGGCTCCTCTCGCTTAACCTTGAGAGTTTGTAGTGTGTTCTTTGAGGAGCGAGCAGTGGCTCCAATGTCCCACTACTGGGACTAGTGATGTATGGTTTACATATGTGTCTTGGATATTTTTCTTAATTTAGAAGCCTATCTCAGGCCAACATATTTTCACACATGTTTTGTATCCATTTGTAAGACTATTCTTTAAACGTTTGTAATGCATGTTTTATTAGCCCGTACTAAGATACTTGAACGAATTCCATTATTTTAGTACTCATATTGTTGAAGATGTGTTTTATTGTTTATCATTGTTGTCTTGTCCATGTGGACTACTCTGTTAGATATTAGACACACCATCTTTGTGTTTTCTTGGTTTTAAAAACTGTCACCCTCATGTGGACTATTTCGCTGGACGGTGTACATGTTTTCCCTTGAAATTTGGTTTTCATGATTGCCGCATCCACTGTGGACTATTACGCTAGATGCTAGGCAAACCCTTGTTGTTGTTTGCGTTTGTTTCTTCTAGGGTTGGAACTATTCCCTATCATGAAGAGGCTCACTTCACCTCCCCATTTTGACAGTAAGAGAACCTGGACATAGAGTTACATTAAGCACCCACCAGACACACTCACCTCACGTTCTTGAAGTTACAATCATAACACTTTCATGTGTTGAAAATCAAGAGCTAAGGAAAATCTCTAAGATAATGGAAACTGGGCCATCGTACCAGATGAGACTCCTACACCAAATAGTGTGAGGTCTAGTTAGGACTTCATAACAGGGAGATCCCCTGAATGTTGGCGGGTCCAACACTGTCAACATTTCTCGTGCTAGAAGGAGGGTTGCTAGTATTTTATGGCTAAATGTCCTGTCAAACCCACATATCCATCATGTGGTCAAGGCAGTAACACAAACTCCCTCTCTCCCACACATAACTTTGAAGTTAGTTACTCCTCACCTCCTAGACCCAAACAAGAAATTTCTTATCACCAACTTCACTTTGTCCATCCAATCACTCATCAGTTTTCTAAAGTTGTTGGAATAATTCTAGGAGTACACAATATTCCCTATTCTCAGAGGAAGCAAAAGAATACACCCACAAGAGTGGTAGTCTCGTCTTTTGAAGAAGTAATCCTTGCCACTCTTGAAGAGCTAGCAAGAGCTATTGTGAACAAAGAGGAACCTCTTATTTTCCTTCAAGGATAAGAAGTTAACAAAACACTCTTGGGCCCAGGTTCTGACGAAGGTAGCAGAGGGGAAGGCAACGGAGGAGGCGGAGGCGGAGACGAACCAATAAATTCAGAGGTTGAACCATCTAATTCAGAAGAAGAGGATGAGTACGAAGAAGAAGACAATATGGCAGATAAAAATATGGAATGGATGACACGGGGCCCATTGGCACTCCACGGTGCCTTGCAAAAGATGCCAAGGCATGTGGATAAGATGTTAATGAAGTATAACCCTAACAAAGCCGTGAAGGCAAAGTATCATCTAGACACATTCTACTTACATCTACAAACACTCAAGGTATGTTGTGACGACATTGCATGTAGTCTGTTTCCATGTACCTTGGATGACAGAGCAATTGTATGGTACCACAATCTTCTTGACAAGTTCATTTAGAATTGGGGGATGTTCAAGAGAATTTTCCTTGAGAAATTTGTTGATGTAAAAAACCCTGCCATGTTGTTGAAAGAATTCGGTAGTCTTAAGATGGAGCTGAAAGAGAAAGTGAAATACTTGAACCAAAGGTTTAACCGTATCTTGAACAAGTTCACTGCAAACACTAAACCTCACAACTCCATCACATTCGACTACTACACATCTTCACTGACCACCAACATTGTGTTGTTCGTCAAGCGAGCTGTGAATCCAACACTTTTCAAAAATTTCCAAGAAGAAATTGAAGTGGAGAAAGACTTGTGCATGATTGGAGTCATTGTAGATGATGAACCAGCTAAGGACTCAAAAGACGCGAGCAGGAGGTCTCACACTGCTGTGAGTAAGGTAAAGGAAAAGGAAACAAGTGAAACTGAGACCCTTACTAGTCTCCTCAAGTTCTTGACAATTGAAGTAGAAGAACTCAAGCAACAAACAACCGAGACAATAATGAGTAGTAGACCTTTCGGTTTTATGCACAGGAAGAATGTGACATCATGTAGCAGCAGTAGTCACCCAGCTAAATCTACTTAGGGTTCAAATGTTGTGTTCCAAATAGATCTGATTGTGAAGGATAACTTCTATGAGTTCCACCAAGCATGACATTTAGAGAAGACCTGTGCAGATTGGAACCAAGTTATAGGCTCCTTGGCTTCAAGGATGAATGATCATTTTAACGCCAGTGAGATGGTTGAATCAGAAGATCAAGATGATGAAGAGGAAGTTGCATATGATGAAGCTCCAAGTTCTGGGCACATGGTTAACATGTATCAATGTCTAAATTCTTCCTAGAAGAAAACAACCACCTAGAAGGATCCCCCAAAACAAAACAATTGATACAACTTCAGAAGTCAAGGGGATCCTACTGTGATTGAGATACCGAAAGATAAATTTAAGGAAATTCTAAAAATTTGATCCACTGGCATTCTCAACATAGAAAACACAAATGTTTTTAGGAAGACAACTCCAATGAAAGATATGTCCATGAGTAGCACACTTCAAAACACTCCACCGGATAGTACAAACACAAGTCTTCCCCCGGACAACTCAGTGAGTCTTCCCACTTTGGATTACAATATTGTTGAAGATATGAAGAATACCCATGCAAACATATCTTTGTATGAGCTTACCAAACTCATGGGTCAGTGGGATATTCTTTTGGGTGCACTGGGGAAAACCACCATAGACAATGTTGCCTCTTCCAGCAAGTGACCAAGTAAGTCTCCCAGACCACTCGCACTTTTACTCAATGTGCTTCGCATGGCAGAAGCGAACTCTCTCTGCCAGCCATTTTTGTTATATTTCAAAATATTCAACGTCAATGTCCAAAAATGATTGGTTGAATCTGACGCATCAATCAATGTCATGCCATTCTCCATAGCCGTGTAGATCATCCAACTTGATCGAACATGTGTACCGGCCATTGGTGAACTCTGGGATGTGATCATCTGATTATCATACGGACGAGTTCACCAGTGCATCAACATTGGGATCGTGGAAATCCTGGAAGCATGTGGGTTACTGATCAACAGAGACTAGTCCAACAAGTTGCAAGGATATTTTGCTATGGAGTGGTCACACTTATGGCTTTGGTATCAGGGCAGAAACAACCAAATTTGAGTGTTGTCTAAGAGATACATGAAACACAATGTGCTCCCTTGAATGGCCATAATGAACTGTTGGCTTTTGCAGAACTTCTATTTGGAAATTCCTTTATGGAAATGTCGCTGGGGTGTTATCTTTCATATCCAAACCCCACCCCACCAGATACATATTTGGGTCTCCTTCCTTGCCCAACTGGTTAAAATGAAACTTGTACAGTAATTTGTAATAGTCGTGTTAGAAGTACTAGTGCAACAAGTGGTCCTTGTACAAACAACTTGTGGACCTTGTATTTTGATGGATCCAAAAAAAAGGATGGCTCTGGAGCAAGGTGTGTTTTAATTGACCCAAGGAAAAGAAAACATTTAGTCTCAAGCTGCTTGGAGTTTGAGCACACCAACAACACTGCTAAATATGAAGCACTTGTCTTAGGTTTTCACAAAGCCCTCAGCCTTAATGTTGCTATGCTGAAAGTGGTAGGTGATTCAAACATTGTGGTATAGTACGTACGTAACACCATACACTAAGTCTCACCTTGTCTTAAGAGTTACCAACAAGAGGTATGGAGGCTTATTTCTATTTTTTAAGATTTTAATATTGTATATGTACCAATAATGTGTAATGCAGCTGTAGATGCTCTGGAAAATGAAGGTGCTTGGATGACACCACTTAGGGATAGATTTACTGTTGAAATTTTATATAAGACATATGTCCTTGAAAACATCACTAATTTGCATGTTTTTGTTAATGATGAATAGATACTGCATTTCATGGCCAACATTGATGTCTTCAAAGACACAACAATAGATGGAGACATGCATGAGCAGTCTCTGCAAGACACAACTGATGATAGCAAAGGAAATCCCATCCCAATTGTGTGGTTTCATTTGAGAAACTCTATGACTTGTAGAACCACTTCAAGGGGCCCAGGAAAAACAAAACCCACAGTTCAACACTGATGAACAAATAGATTAACCTAGGAATGGAAAGAGATTTGAAGTTCATAAATCTAGGTACATGTTGCACACCAAAGGAGAAACAAGCCTTTGTCCATGTATTCAGACAGTACCGTGATGTATTCATGTGGACATACGATGACTTGAAAACATATGAAACATGAACATTCCAACACATCACTCCTATCAAAGAAGGGGTCAACCCATTTTAGCAGAAACTTAGAAAAGTCCATCCGTCACTTGAACCCCTGATACAAAAAGAATTGACTAAGTTGTTGGATGCTTGAATCATTTATAAGGTTCATCATTTTACATGGGTTTCGAATTTAGTTCCAGTAAGGAAGAAGTCTGGGGAGATCCGTTTCTGTGTAGATTTTTGAAATCTTAATAGGGCCTCGGACAAAGACAACTACCCTGTGCCATCTATAGATCACATATTGCAGACAATATCTAGAGTAGAAATGTTCTCTCTCCTTGATGAATTTTCTCGATATAACCAAGGTCTAGTAGAAAAACGTGATAGAGTTAAGACTACATTTTGTACCAAGTGGGGTATGTATGCTTACCAAAGAATTCCATTTGGACTGGTAAACACTACACAATTTTCAATGCACTATGGACATTGCCTTCCATGGGATCATCGGACAGAGCGTGGTGGTCTACCTTGACGATGTAACAATATTTTCCAGAATGCAGTCAGATCACCTGCACCATCTAAAGAATATCTTTGAGCGATGTCAAAAGTACGAGATATCCTTGAATACCAAGAAGAGCGTATTTGCAGTGTTTGAGGGGAACCTCCTTAGGCATATCATTGCCAAGAGTGGGATCAAGTTTTATCCAGAACGAGTTCGAACTATCACACATATTCCTCGCCCATTCAACAGGAAAGCTATGTAGTCCTTCTTGGGGAAGATCAACTTCCTCTGGAAGTTCATCTCAGATTATTCATAGATTGTCAAACCTATCTAAGACATGATCAAGAAGGATGCAGTCTATAGTTGGGGGAAGAAGGAAATTTATGTGTTCACCTGTATCAAGCAGGCAATAGTAGATGCACCTATGTTGTACAAGCCAGCTTTTAGAAAAGATTTATTGCATTATATATTCACTTCCGACAACTCATTCACTACAGTTCTCACACAGAAGGATGAGTTGAACAAGGAATCTCCCATCTCCTTCATGAGCACGAGCATGCATGGACCCGATCTCAACTATCCCATTGTGGATAAACACGCATATTTTGTATACATGGTAGTGAAACATTTAAGACCCTACCTACTGAAAAATCATTGCATAGTCTTTGGGCCACACCCATTGGTCAAAGCAAAGCTCGTTCAACAAGAGTTGGGTTAAAGACATGTGAATTGGATGACAGGACTGCAAGGGTTTGATCTTGATATCAAGTGAGTTCACACTATCAAGGGTCACAGTCTCTGTAGACTTGTAGTAGAAGTAGTACACACACAAGAGGAAGAAGAAGACCTCACCAGTTGTGAGCAAGAAATAGACATGTAGAATATAAAGCGAGCACCACCCACTTCACATGACAACTCTTGATACGAAGAATTGTGTTAGTACCTTGAGCACGAAACCATGCCCTCTCACTTTTCCATGTGATAGAAGAGGGCACTTCACCTCAAAGCCTTATCTTACCACTTGGTGCACGGAGTGCCTTACAAAAAGCACAAAAATGGAATTTTCTCAGGTGCCCGGAAGCACAATATTCAGAGAGAGTGTTACATGACATGCATGATGGACCAACGAGAGGTCACTTCACGGCTAACACAACTGTGCACAAAGTAATGGGAGCTAGTTTCTACAGGCCCACATTGTTTAAAGATGCAGAAACTTATGCTCGCAAGTGCCAGGTCTGTCAGTGATGCGCCGCTATAACTCAAAGTTTAGAAACCCCACTGTAGCCTGTTGTAGTGGAAAAACCATTCCAATAGTGGGGCTTAGACATGATTGAGAAAATATTCCCACATTCATCAAAGTAGTACTACTACATTTTGACTACTACATATTACTTCACGCGGTGGACAGAAGCAGTTCCTCTCAAATAAGAGAACGACCAAGAAGTCATCAACTTCCTTCAACAGAACATCATTCCAGGTTTGGCGTTCCTGTATCACTTGTTTTTTACAATGAAGCTTACTTCTGTTATTGAAACTTTATGATTTTGCATTTTAATATGGTAGTTTTCTTAAACATTCAAATAACTACTACCCCCAGGGAAATGGTCTTACTGAATCTACAAACAAGAATCTTATTCACATCATAAAAAAGACCATTTAGTCTGAGCAACGAAACTGGCATTTTTCTCTGGTGAATGCACTTTGGGCTGACTGTTAAGTCCCTATACTACTAGTGTAACTCCTTATTGTTATTAGTACAACCCCCTTATTATATTGTTGTGCCCTTACATTATTATTGTTATGGCGGCTCTGATTATATTATGACCCCTTAGATTCCTATATATAGAAAGGAGGTATTGTCATTTGTATCATCCAAGAATTTTTCATTTTCTTAATGTAAAGGAGGTTGCCCCCTTGAAGAGGCTGAATTCCAAGGCGTTCATCTATATTTTCTATCTTTTTGTGATTTTGTTTCATAACATTTGGTATCAGAGCTTTGGATTCTAGGGTTTTGTTGCTCCAAACATGTCATCATGGAAGTTTCACTATAACATTTTTCTGTGATGTTTCAAAAGCAAAAAAAAAAAAAAAATTGAGATGAAATTTGGTTGAACCTTGGGTTTGAATTTCAGATCTTGTTTCACTATATTTTCGGAGATATGATATGAGGAAGTTAGGGTTTTGGCAAGCTCCAGAATTTCATCTAAAATAGGTCATTGTGGAATTTTCGCTATAAAGTTTTTTCTATGAAGTTTCAGAAGCTAAACAAAAAACCCATTTGAGAAGAAATATGTCTGAACCTCAGGTCCAAAGTTCAGATTTTTTCTCGCTATAGTTTCATATAATTATTTGAGAAAGCTAGGGTTTTTGCAGACTCCCGAATTACATCCTAAATAGGTGACCATGGTAAAATTGTCATAACTTTCTCTTTGAGCATCATATTGAAATTTCGTAAGAATTTGCAAAAAGAGGATGGACTCTATTTTGTTTGGGTATAATTTTCATAACCTAAGGTGGAAACAATGACATGGGGCACGTCCTACAAGTACACTATACTGAACTAGTCTATAATTAGGTCATTGCGGGAGATTGGGAATAAATATTTCTTTAGGAATCCAATTGTGATCAGACTTGCAGAGCTAAAAAGAGGACTTAGTGTGATATTACAGGCCGAATTGCAAAACTTAAACATCCAAAATTACAGAGTTACAATCGTTTCAATATCGAGCTCCTAAAATGAAGAAAAATCAAGATGAGGAAGTTTGATGGCAAGGATTCGGTAATTGGATACTACAGATGGAGAGATATTTTGATATACATGGTGTACCACTATTAAAAAAGGTAGGTATTGCATCTAATTATTTAGAAATGAATCAATTTTTATGTTTTAAAGGGCTTTTTTTCTCATAATCCACTTTTTCACGTGGTCAATTTTCACGGACGAAATGATAGCACATTATGAGGATAAAAGAAGCAACACCTTCTTTAGCCAATTGATAAATCTCAAACAAAAGGGTTCAATGGTAGAGCACGTTGAGGACTTTCAAAAATTGAATATAAGGGTAAATGATATTTTAGAGAAGAAAAGTATTGATGTCTTCATAGGGACTTTAAAGCATAACATTCAACACAAGGTTTGTCTTTGGGAACCTGATTCATTAGAGAAGGAATTCCACTTGGCAAGAAAAATTGAAAGAAAAATTATGGAAACAATGAATCCCACCACTCACGACTATAATTATGGAAGTATTTTTTCTCCTAGCCTTCCACAACCTACAAGTCTTACATGACAACAATTGGAAAAAAAAAAGAGAAAAAGGGCTTTGTTACAATTGTGATAGCAAATACACTAAAGGTCATAAGTGTGCTAAGAAGAAATTATTTTACATAGATTATGAAGAGGAAGAGTATGATCAAGACACATCAAAAGAAGAGGATATACACCAGGAACCAACACTAGAGAAAGAAGAAATGAATCTGACCATATCTTGTAAATCATTGGCAAGAATTACCACTCCTCAAACTCGCAAAATAGAAGGACATATTAAGAAGAAAAAGGTTCAAGAAGTGAAATATCACATCAAACATCAAGAAATGAATCCAACCATATCTTGTAATGCATTGGAAGAAATTACAACTCCTCAAACTCTCAACATAGAAGGACATATCAAGAAAAAAAAGATTCATGCAATGAAAGATCACATCGAGCATCAACAACAAGTTCTCCAACTCTTAAAAAATAATGCCACTTTGGTGCAGAATCAAATGAAACAACAAGTAGACCAGCATCCCAGTGAAAGAAGTTTTAATGTAGGTGATTGGGTATTTTTATGATACATCTCAAGCAAGCTATTTATGAGAAGGAAATGTTGGCAATACTACATGCACTTAAGAAATGGCAACCTTACCTAATGGGAAGACACTTCAAGGTAAAAATGGATCATGATAGTCTTAAATACTTTTTAGAAAAAGTATTATCTTTAGAAAAACATAAAAAATGGGTCACAGATATGTTGGGTTATGACTTTAAAATCATCTACAAAAAAGGGAAGAAAAATGTTGTTGTAGATGCACTCTCAACAAAGGATGAGGATGTGGAAGCATTGTTTTGTGCTATTTCTATTATCCAACCAGATTGGATAAACGAAGCAAGGTATGAATGGAAGAAGGACAAAGAAGTGTGGCCACTCATTCAAAATTTGTAGAAGATCCCAGTTCAAACAATATTACGAGAACTTGACGAGGAAGGAAAAATCATATTTGAGCCTGAATCAGTCACAAAAGCAAGAACCTGACAACTACAAAATCGATCAATTTCAGAGTATCTCATAAAGTGGAAGAACTTACGCACTGAAGATTCCACATGGGAGGACAAGAATTTTATACAGAAGCATTAAGAAATACTCAAGTGTTGAGGACAACATTTTTTGAAGGAGAGGGACATGTTAGGTCCCTATACTACTAGTGTAACCCCTTATTGTTATTAGCACAACTCCCTTATTATATGTTGTGCCCATGTAGTTCCCATATTGTTATTATTATGCCCCATAGGTGCCCACTATTGTTATTATGGTGCCCTTACATTATTATTGCTATGTTGGCTCTGATTATATTATGACCCCTTAGACTCCTATATATAGAAAGGAGGTATTTTCATTTGTATCATCCAAGAATTTCCCATTTGTGTAATGTAAGGGAGGTTCCCCCCTCGAAGAGGCTGAATTCTAAGGCATTCATTTATCTTTTCTATATTTTTGTGAGTTGGTTTCATAACTTGAAGTTCAACAAACCATTCCAATAGTGGGGCTTAGACATCATTGAGAAAATATTCCCACATTCATCAAAGTAGTACCACTACATTCTAAATACAACATATTACATCACGCGGTGGACAAAAGCAGTTCCTCTCAAATAAGAGAATGACCAAGAATTCATCAACTTCCTTCAATAGAACATCATTCCAAGTTTGGCGTTCCTATATCACTTGTTTTTTACAATGAAACTTACTTCTCTTCTTTGAAACTTTATGATTTTGAATTGTAATATGGTAGTTTTATTAAACATTCAGATAACTACTACCCCAGGGAAATGGCCACTGAATCTATAAATAAGAATCTTATTCACATCATAAAAAAGACCATTTAGTATGAGCAACAAAACTGCCATTTTGCTCTGGTGAATACACTTTGGGTTGACTGAGTTACACCCAAGCCCTCTCTGAACACATCTCCATACTTCCTTGTATAGGAAAAATAAGGCATCCTTCCACCCAATATATACTTGTCTACTCTCCTATTATCCCAAGAATCCCGAGGCGAGATGTTTCTATTGATTCAACATAGGATGGACACATTACACAAGTTACAGGAAGAACATATAAAGAAAAAGAAAAAAATACTCTCCACCAAAATTGTATCAATAGATGGTTCGATCGTAAGTCTGTAGGGAACACTAGCTTCATTGTGGGTGACTTAGTCTTGAAGTGGGATAAACCCCACGAAGATAAAGGTAAACATACGAAGTTCCAATCCCGATGGATTGGTGTGTACATGGTTCATAAAATACTTGGCCAACACACTTATCACTTGCAATCACTTGACGGGAGGATTAACAACCTTCCTATCAATGACCAAGATTTAAAGTGTTACTTTCAGTGATTTGCGGCTACACCCCGCCTATGTACATAACATACTTATTTTTGTTGTTGTTGTTCTACATTGTGGTTTTTGATATTTTACTTTGCTTTGTTTTGTTTATCTTGTCATTTTGTTTTGTAAATAATTACTATCCTATACTATGTTATGGCTTTTGAATAAGTATGTTGTGACACTACAACACTTCTCTAGTCCTATGTCCATATTCTTTATGCTTGGTTGTAACTTTTGTCTGATGAAGTTTGGACAAAAAATATGATTTGTTTGTAAGGGAAGCTCTAGTCAAACCACCAACCTATGTCCAAACTAGGAAACCCAATGCCTGTACTCAGTCTTTTGCTTTGTGTGTTCAAGATTAATCCAACTAGTAGAAAGAGAGAAGGGGAAAAATCTAAACGAGCAAGTCTAAATTAGAGGTCTTACATGATTCTCTGAAGGAAAAACCTCTTTTGCTCTCAATAATTCAGGATCCCTCTTCCACCCCAAAAATAAATAAGCTCCTATGCAAAGTCCTCTTTCAAAAAAAAAAAAACTAAAAAGGTGAAAGAAGAGAAAGGCTTCTTGCACAGAAAGATGAAGCAAACAACTCCATCAGGGTAATGACTAGGTTTGCTGGTAGTGGAGAACTTCTTGTGTTCATGCATGAATCCACTGACGTACTGTCCAGGCCTGCTGCCAGCAGAGCAACACCAGAGATGAAAACTTATAATCTGAAAATATTTAGCTCACGAACCAAACTACACTTCCTAATTTTTAAACATTGTGATCTAGATGAAATTTTTGTTGTTTTTGACTGAGTTAGTACAAGGTGAACGATGTCTATCCATAGGGTAAGTGGGGAAGCCAAACTAACCTACATAATGAATCAATACTCCCTAAAAGGCCAAGGCCCTGTGCTGAAAATGAACTGAAACAAAGAATTTGGTATTCAACCAGTGTGTTGCCAAATGTTGTAGCAGCTACAACACCCTCCAAAACTTTGGCTTGCATCCAAATTTTGGAGCCTTCCTTGGTTTTCCCCTTGATGGTTGCAAACAATTAGGCTCATCCCATGAGCTCTTGTCGAGTTATTACACCCTTTTTC
Organism: Pinus taeda; assembly: GCA_000404065.3. NCBI lineage: Eukaryota > Viridiplantae > Streptophyta > Pinopsida > Pinales > Pinaceae > Pinus > Pinus taeda. The sequence continues at coordinate 87,633 of APFE031194706.1, read as the reverse complement.
TTGATCGACCATCGGTCATCTTTTGGCATGTTGATCGCTATGTCATGCTTGCGAGTTTGTTCCTAGGCCCAATCAAGGGTAATCACGTATGATATTTACTGTGTATCCTACCATTCGCCGATCAAGGATTCTTAGGCTCAATCGAGGTGTTCACAACTAGGCTTTATCATGTATTCCATCTCGAGATTCCATTGTGCTATTCAACAAACCCCCCATTTATTGATTTAATAGTTAATATTATATTAATAAATGGGGACCCTTCATAAAAAATTGTCCCAAAAAACATAGCACTTAAAGGCTTTCTTTTTTAATTATTAGAAATAAATTTTTAAATAAATTAAGATATCAAGTCAAATCCCTTTAAGACTAGCAATTCTCTCTTTATCACATATCACTGTACCAAGCGTGTCAAAGGTTAATTAGCAAACCAAGATTTGCGAATTGCGATAAGAAGGGGTCACCATAATAAACTTAGGATATCATTGAACTTTCCATCCAAAGCTAAGACTTAAGGCACTTCTTGTAAAATGAAGTACCTCTTGCAATCGCATTATCGGCTTTCATGAAAAGTGCAACTCACAAAGCCTAATGGAATATGTGAACTGCGATATTGCGACATAGAAAGCCAATAATCATCACATCACAGTGCTTTACTCAAAGGCTAATCTTTTGAACTATGAAACGTTTGCAAAACACGATGCGACTCATACCCAATGGAAATATGCAATAAATGTTATAAATCGTAGTTAAGTTCGACGCTTCGTAAAAGATCACTTTACACTTTAAATATTTGTTTAAGAAAAATGCACTTTTAACGATAAAAGATATGCCACTCACCCCGCATCTTGTAGAATTCTAAAACATCTTTGAAAAATGCACAACCAAAAATGTAATATTGCGATACTCTTATCGCAATCGCATAATCAACATTTCACACTTTAAAATCACCACCTTAAAGTTTTTCCCTTCTCGTTTGCGATGTGATAGTCTAAATAAGTAATAAAGGCCATGATAAAATATCTTAGTGTGTATTTAATAAGTTTTAATGACATTCATGTTAAGAAAGACTCAATGTGATTTGATATCTTTCATCTACATTTCAAATAAAAGCTCCTTTCTTCTCACCTTTCTGGGTTAACTGTATCATTTAATTCTCACTGTCATTCTTGCCTTGTGTTTATCCAGTAATTTCCATTTGCTCCATTTCAGGAACCCTCCGAAGGAAATGACGTTGCAAAGAATGGCGAAGAAGGGAAAAACTACTGCATCTGAGAAATCGGATATGATACCAATTTTCTCCAATACCACCTACAACAAAGACGAAGGAACCACTTCTTGGGAAGCCATATATAACATGCTTGAAGAAGAAAAACCCAGACCACTGGTAACAAAAGCAACAACTGATTCCCAAGAATCATCTGATGCCTCCTATTTTGAAACATCATGTTCATTCCTGGACCGAATAGTTGTGAGACAAAAGATATTACCATACACAGATATGGTAAAATGGGTAATTGATGATGTAGATGTCTCGGACAGGACTTTCAGGAATAAAAGACAAGAGGTCATGGGGTATTTCTCACCAGACAATCTACGGCTAATGTACCAACTACTAGAGCCTCAAAAGCTCTATAAAAAAGAATTCCTTGAGCATTTTTCCAAAGAGAATGAGGAACCATTGGATGTTACATAGACTTGGAGGCTAGGCGGAGGCAAATTCAAATGGGATAAATCTGTTTCTAAATATGGGATGGAATTGGACTGTACAAAACCCACTCCCCATCCATATCTAGCATAAAATTTTCTCGGAATCTCAATTCCATCCCCATTTTTACAAAATATGCTAGGGTATTATGCTACCTATTCATAAAACTGTTTTTGATAGAACAACCCCTAGGTTTTATGAAGAGGCCAAATGTTGGGTCCCTATAATACTAGTGATTACCCCCTTACTATTGTAGTTGTACCCATTATTAATATTTTTGCGCCCCTATTTCCCCCATATTGTTATTACTGTGCCCCATAGAATCCCTCTATTGTTATTTTTGTGGCTTTATATTATTATTGTTAGGTCGACTGGGTTATATTGTGAC
>APFE031194706.1:10668-70767 GCA_000404065.3 Pinus taeda | reverse complement strand
GGGATGCATGAACCATTTGGAGGCGCTCAATACACATCAAACAATCTTCTAGAATGCTCTAGAAATGACCACAAGTAACTTTTTTAAGATGAAACTCGCGCCTTTTGACCTTTACAGGGGTACGCACCCATCCCTTGGCATATAGAGCATACAAGTATGCATGTATAATGAACTTGGAGTGCGTACACGCAGGTAAGGTAGAGAGAACCTGCGTACCTAGAGATAAACATGTTTTTTTAATGACTTTCTCTCTTTCTTGAAGTTTGACATGGAGAGTAGAGGTATAAGGCTTGCCAAGGAGGATAATATGACTGTTGATGGAGCCATACTAACTGCAGATAGTCATGGTGACAAATTTTAGTGTAACACAAATGTCCCTCAAGCAAACTAAGAAGGATAATAAATTATCACCAAAGTATTATGGTCCATACAAGGTGTTGCAAAAGAATGGTACTATGGCATACAAATTGGAGCTTCTTGCAGCTTCCCAAGTGCACCCGGTTTTCCATGTTTCATGTTTAAAGAAGGTTATAGGTGACAAGATCCCAATTGAAACAGTATTTCCAGAACTTGATGAGGAAGGAAAAATCATATTTGAACCGGACGCAGTCGTAGAAATAAGAACTCGACAACTACGAAATCGATCAATTTCAGAGTGTCTCATCAAGTGGAAGAACTTATCCGTTGAAGATTCCACATGGGAGGATGAGAATTTTATACAGAAGCATCCAAAACTACTCAAGCGTTGAGGAAAACACTTTTCGGAAGGAGAGGGGCATGTCAAGTCCCTACAATACTAGTGATTCCCCCATTACTATTGTCATTGTAGCCCTTATTGTTATTATTGTGCCTCTATTGTCCCCATATTTTTATTGGTGTGCCCCATAGAAACCCACTAATGTTATTGTTGTGCCCTTATGTTATTACTGTTATGACGGCTTGATTATATTGTGACCCCTTTGACTCCTATATATAGAAGGGAGGATTAGTCATTTGTATCATCCAAGAATTGTTCATTTGTGTAATGTAAAGGAGGTTGCCCCCTTGAAGAGGCTGAATTCTAAGGCATTGATCTATCTTTTCTATATTTTTGTGAGCTAGTTTCATAACAAATTTATACCATAGGTTCGTGTTGGGGTTCTCTCATATCACTTGACCCTTGAGTCAATTCACTAAAGGAGGAGCGAAAGAAAAATTATTTTGGTCTAAATCTCAACAGAAGGCATTTACAGAGTTGAAACATTGCCTCTATTTTGCACCAGTGCTCACATTACCATACTTGCAACAACCATTTAAGATCGAGACAGATGCCTCTGACTATGCTATTAGGGAAGTCCTTACTCAACAAGGTGCATCCAGTCACATATCATAGTGAGACACTTTTAGACACAGTCCGAAAGTATCCCACTTATGACAAAGAGATGTATTCCATTGTGCAGGCCTGCCGATAGTGGAATCATGGGGAAGGAATGGTCATCCACACACACCACGAACCCCTACAGTTCATACAGACACAAGGGAAGATGTAGAATGATCGCCATCAAAAGTGGTCCACATACCTGCAATAGTTCCATTTGAATATAATGTACAATAACGACAGCAAAAATAATGTTGCAGACTACCTCAGACGACCACCGATCATGGTGTTAACCATTGTTCTCAACTCTTGTAGGCACGAGACTTCTGATTGGCCATAATTCGACCACACATACCATACGCTCTTGGAGGGTCAACAAGTTCTTGATTTTCACCTCCAGGATGCTCTATTATGCCACTTGGGATACCTTTGTGTTCCTCCAAGTGAGCGTGCAAAGATGATTTGGGAAACGCACTACAATCAGGTTGTTGGGCACTTCGGGGTCAAGAAAACGGTGGCAGTACTACAAAAGTATTTCTATTGGCCGAATCTTCAACACGATGTTGGGAAGTACATCAGATCTTGCACTTCCTGCACCATTTCCAAACCGACCATTAAGAAGTAAGATATCTATACTCCACTGCCTACCCCTAGTAGACCTTGGGAATCCATATCCATGGACTAGATGTTAAGCCTTCCTTCTATTAAGCATTGCAACGATTGTGTTTTTATGGTCGTTGATAGATTCTTGAAGATGGCCATTATGGCAGCTTGCAAGAAGAGTATTACAACAAAAGCCACTACTAAACTCTTCTTTGAATGAGTGTGGTTACACTTTGGGATCCCACAGTCTATCATCTCATATCAGGACAATAGGTTCCTCAGTACATTTTGGTCCAATCTCTGGTCGATGTTGGACACCAAGCTCACTAAGTCCATAGCTTTCCATCCCCAAACTGATGGCCAGATAGAGGTCGTCAACAAGATGATCATACATGTAATGCACATGTACAACTCAAAGCATCCACGCACGTGGGATGAGAGCCTCCCCTATGTCCAGTACAACTACGAAAAAGCTCTTCACAGCTCGACTGGCCACAACCCTTTTCAGGTGGGCTTGGGATTCCAGCCACTACATCCCAGTAATGTGGCCATACCATTTGTAGTGACTTGGGTAGATTTAGCTCATGTCCAATCCGAAGTCGACAAGGAAAATAGCTTCATTGAGCACATACAACACATCCACCAATAGATCCATGAAATATTGGACAAAGTCAATGGTAAGTACAAGCAACGACATGATCAGCATCGAGTGTCACACAAGTTCCAGGTGGGCGACAAAGATTGGCTACATTTGTAGAAGGAGTGCCTCGCTAGGCCCCACCACAAAATTCGCCCGCTTCGATATGGGCCATACACCATCACCAAGGTTGTGGGAGATATTTATTTTGAGCTCAAAATTCCCCCATTCCTTGGCCTGCACCCAGTGTTCAATGTGGATCGCCTTCGACCATACTTTCCACCATTACTGGACACATCTAACATTGCAGAACAACTCACACTAACAGATTTAAATTCAGACTAGATGGAACAAGCTACAACTGATCAGATCATGGACATGCAAGTCAAGAACACTCACTAGCAGAATATCCAACCGTATCGAGTTGTCAAAGCTGGCCAACTCCTACACCAAGGAAAATGGCTCGCCAGGGACCAAGTTCAACAGAAGTTTCCTCATCTCATGGAGGAACTCAATGCAATGGAGACCATTGCTTCCTAAGGGGGGAGGAATGATCCAGGTGGATATTGGTGGCCACCTACCTATTCCATGTGGACCCCCACCATTGTTTCTTTTAGTTTTTTAGTTTCCTTAATTGTAGCACAATTTACTATTTTTGGTAGTTTGTCTGGTCTTGAACTTCGAGAGCCATTTTTAGGCCCTAAATGATGTTTTTTTGGTAATATTTATCTAACAAATTCCATTGGAATCACATTTTTAGTTGTATTTCTCAAAGATATCTTTCCAATGAGGTATCATGTGTGTCAAATAGAGATAATATGACCAAGTTACGACCCCAGGAAGTTGGCTTCCCAATAAACCCCAATGGGGCCCATAAACTTTTGTTGTTACATCTCCTCAGGTTAGAGTTTTGGTTGTTTATGGTTTTCTCTTATTGTTCAATAATAAAAATGCCCTTGAGCCTCATTCTAACTCAGTTCACAGGGATGTAGCCACCACATCTCTTCTCACATATAAGCTACTATCACCCTAGCCAGTCTCATTTCCATTTTGTTTGTTAGCATATTTCATTATTTGATATTAATGAAAGATAGTGTTATTTCTATTGCATCTCTGTATTTATGATTATATTTGTAATTTGTTGCATTCGTGTTTAAATTCGGATCAAAGATGGGTTGAAGAATAAGACATGAGGAAAAGTATCAACCCTTGTGACAACAAAAGGGGTGATTCAGAATATGATGAAAGGTAAAAGCATTCCTCCTTAGTCAATAAAAATAAATTTGGAAACCCCAGGGTTCTAGTCACAAACCCTAGGAAAAATTTAAATAAAAAACAAGTTGAGACTTGACAGCTAGGTAGCAGAAGTTGACATGGACCAAGGGTTCTAAGTTGAAACATGGAAAAGAAAATCATTTCGAGCTCAGGGAAATATGCATCGAAGAAGAGCGCACAAGTAAAAGTATCAGTCCTTGTGTCAACAAGAAGAGTGATTCAAAATATGATGAAAGGAAAAAGCATTCAACATGTATGAAAGCTAAAGTAATTTTCATGATGATGTGAATTATATGTAGGAGGCACTTGAAGATGATATAATCCCTATGAAACATGTAGCTAATGACAATCGTTTTGTTCTATGAAAGAAATCAGTTGGCAAGAAAGAAAAGAAGTCAACAACACCTGAGACTGTTGCATCTGTAAACACACCTGAAGACATACATTTTCTTTAGGAACATCAAATGAATCACATACATAAGACAAAGAAAAAAATAAGTGGTTAATCTTCCATTTAATTCTGATGTGTGAAACAACCAAAAAAAAAGTTTTGTGAGGTTTTTCCTATGAGAAAAATTCCTAAAAAGACCTAGCATCCTTCTGTTCTACTAACTGGGCCTTGTGAATATCTTAGAATGGGGTATTGGGGCCATGTCATAAATGTCATTGGTGATGCTTCCAGCAGCCAAAAAACTAACCAAGGTATGGAGAGGGTTATACTAGCCAAATTTGCTAGGGTTATGTGTTAAAAGAGATGGTGATGGTTCTAGTAGTCTAACCAAGATCACTTTAGGTCTAAGTTCTCTCGCACCTCAACATATAGAGAAATATGTAATAAGATTTGGCCACTAAGTTACACGCATCCAGTGGGAATGGATGAATATCAGCTCCTAGTTGTCAGGTTTAGACCCAAAACCCTACCACGTGTCGGGAGACAACATGAAGGTTCATGACAATCTTCCACCTAAGCCTTAACCCCCTTCACGACTTTCTTTCCATGTACCGGATTTTTCACCGGATGATGCAATATTTCAAACTCACTAAAAGACAACTTTCTATGTTTCAATATGAAAAAAAAACATGATGACTTATGTGTTGCCTATCACAATGGTCCTAGCCTGAACTATAAATTATCTTGTAGCCCCTATTGGGAATTTAATGTGTTCATGTTTGGGTTGTTTTTAGGAATAGTTTTCTTCACTTAGGGTGTGCACAAAATATAAGCTCAAATAAATTAGGTACAAAGATTTTGGAAAGATGATGCCCTTAATACAAATTTTAAGTGAGCTTAGTGTGTGGGGTGAATATGTGTGCACTTGAAATTGTAAGCATACAAAGTGTGAATTGATGTGGATATGTGGTGATCCTTTACAATTCCCCTAATTACACTATGTGATGTTTGTTCCGTGCAAGAAAATAAATGATGTGTGGATGATGGGAAACTTACATCTTTCCTAATTATACTATGTGAGCATATAGGGAGATGGAAGCTTTAGCGTTTTGAGAAAGGGTTTAGATTCCACCACAAGTTCGCCACAAGGATGAAAGGGAGGTAGTGTCAACTTTATTTCTTTACTAACACCAAGTCCAGGTCTCGAAAGTAAATGAATTAAATAAATGTTTTGGTTAGCAAAACAAGTAAAAGAGATGTGTGGATGATGGATCATTTCTTTCCTAATTATACTATGTGAGCATATAGGGAGATGGAAGCTTTAGTGCTTCTTAAAAGGGTCCAGATGTCACCACAGGTTCGCCACAATGAGGCAAGGGAGGTGGTGCCTACTTTCTTTCTTTACTATCACCAAGTCTCGGTCCAAAAAAGAAATGAATGAAATAAAGGTTTTGGTTAGCAAAACAAGTTAAAAATATTTGTGGATTTAGGGCCACTTAATTTCCTCCTAGTTAAGCTAGGTGTGGTGTGCATTAGAATGAGAAAAACAAGTAAAAAAGATATGAGGATTAGGGTTGCTTACTTAAATCCTCCTAGTTTTAAACTATGTTTGTATGCAAAATTTCAAAGTAAAATATAAGAAAATACTCTACTTGTAATGGTTAGTAAAGAAACTTGGTTAGTAATGATGGTTTGTGCAAGGTGAATAGTACACATGCAAAGTGTTTGAATTGCAAGTATGTGGATATGTGATTCATGGTCCTTTAATATAATTCCCTTAATTACACAACGTGATGTTTGTTCCTTGTAAGAAAAGAAAAGATGTGTGGATAATGGGCCACTTACTTTTCCAAATTATGTTATATGTGAGCTCATTATATAGGGAGATGGAAAATTAGTGCTTTGGGAAACATTATATTTCGATTGCCAACTAAATTGAATTACGTAACTTGATTTAATTAAATAGCTAATTTTTTTTGCTTATGCATAAATCATGGTTTAACTTCAAGGGATGCCACAATTGAGAACACCTAATAGAGGAACCCCACGTAAAGGAAAGAAATTTGCAAACCAATTAAAGGTATGCAATTTGTAAAATATTTTCACTTAAAACATTATATTTCACATTATAAATATGATCATATGTTAACAATGAAAAATTAATTCTTATATATATAATATATATATATATATATATATATATATATATATATACACATACACATACACATACACACACACATATATATACTATATATATATATATATATATGATAAAATTGAATTTCTCTTTTATGTTAAATCATGACTATGTTAACAAACAAAAAATTAATTAATTGTATATATAATTTTAATGATATATTATAGTTTAAGTGTTTAAAATTTGTCATTTGAAATATGCATTATATAGTTATAATGTGTGGTTATATATTTCTATAAATGGTTAATAAAATACAATGTTGAATTTTTTAAATAATCTATTTTAAATTTATTTTTATAATTTTTCCAATATCATAATTCAAATTTGTTAATATAATTTTAATATTCTTTATATAAAATTATTGTATTTAATCAATTATTTTAAGAAAATGTACCATACTACTAAAAATATGGAATTGCTTTATTCATTAATAATGTAAAAATATATAAAAATTAAAAATTAAAAATAAATATATATTGTAGAATTGAGGCTTCTGTGATCCATCATATTTGTAAGAAGAGCTTCGGCATAAATCACATCAAAAAGACAAATGTCTTTTTGATGTGATTTACGCTGAAGCTCTTCTTACAAATAAATATATACTTTTTAATATATCTACCTCCATCACTTCATTTACCAAGTGAAGCATTTGACCTTTTTCAAAATTAGATCTTCTTAGCAACAATTTTTCATTAAGAGACTATATAAATCATAAAATAAAAGTGATCTCTACAACAAGGATGGTGTTATATTTTTTCATACATCTCATACACCAAATTCTTGAATTAAAATCCAATGTCATCTAAATGGGATGGCGAGAAGAGAAGGAAATAGAAATTTGATTTAAAAAGAATAGGTGTTAAGAATAAAATAGATATATTGGAGAGTAAATTGTCAAAATATCTATTTCCTAGGTAATCTAGTCCCACAAGCAATGATCTCTCTTCACTCTCCCCCAACACATGTTTAAGAAATGAAAAACTTAAAACCATTTGGGCTGTGCTATAAAGGTAATCTATTGTTAGATATAACCCGAAAATTTTACTAGTGATTCTAGGTTTGAAGCTTTGTTTGGTTTCACAACTAGTCACATTTACCAAGTGAAGCATTTCAAGACCTATTTGAAAATTAATTTCTCTTAGCAACAATTTTCCATTTCTTCAAAAGCCTATATAAATTCCAAACTAAAAGTGATCCCTAGTGTAACAAGGATGGTATAATATTTTTGTTCATATATCTCATTTACCAAACATTTCAATTATTTAAATCCAATGTCAAATAAAAGGAATTGTGAGAAGAGAATGAAATAGATTTAAGTATTAAAAAAAATAGGTGTTAAAAATAAAATTAGAAGATTTGGAGAGGTTACTAAAGAAGCCAAAGAGAGTGGCTCAAAAATGAGAAGAGGATGAAGATCTAGCAAAGTTGTTGAAGAATATAGTGTATGATAATTTGCAAGGTTGTTTAACTAAAGACTAATAGAAATTAAGTTTAAATTCTTATATAGGAAGTCTAAATACATATTTCAAAGGGAATTATTACTAACTCAATGATATGGTGAATCTTTTGAATTTGAGAGAATGGGAGATTCTTAAACAATCAAGTTAGGCATTACCAAATTGAAGGGCCAAGTTTACTTCATGAAAGAAAACAAGATCTATATTTATAAATTTATACAAACTTAATCAATTATAAGATAATTTGCGACTAAAAAAACATACAATATATAAATACACACTCCATGATACAAGAAGGAACCTCTTCAACTAGTTTTTAAGTATGTTAATATTTGAAAACCTACTATACAAGATCAAATTAGTTGGAAAAGTTTTTCTTGATTAGAAGCACCTTTTCATTTAGAGTTTTAAAACAAATAACTAAAATTACCATAAAACAACAGTAAGAAGAACTTTCTTAAAGGAATAACTTGTAATAACTACAGAGAATTTCACAATTCCCAAAAAAAAGTGGAAGAAATGTGGGATGAGAAGTATGAGGAGGCCAATGAAATTGTTAATAAGGAAACAAAAAAATATCAATAGATATAGGTTTTAGTGGATAGAGAACAAGGACGATGCTTCAAGGTCTTATCAACAATGAATGTACATTGTTATGATTTATGGTGAAGAATGGCACAAATCATTTGAGTGTCTTTTTGGGAGATTGTACATGGAAATTTTAGCACAACAATCAAGTAAGGTACAATGAGGGGTAAGAGGATTTAAAAAACTATATGTTTCTACAAAGAACCTTTTTTTATGCACATGCAAAGATGAATATCCAATCTTTTATGTTTTCAATTATTTTCATCAAATCTTGACAAAGTTTAAAATAAGGTTCCTCTTTTTTACTTTTGAACCATACTTTGCAATATATTTCATGATTACATGTTAAGAAACAACTAGATGAATTAAATCGACATTAGTTTCCATAGAACATTGTAAACATTTCTAACATACCATCTATACGTGCATACTAATTTATTTTGTTTGCATTTATTATTTATGAATTTAATATTAATTAATCACATGAGCCTTCCATGGAGCATTATAGTGATATGCAATAATACACCCATTTTTGTGCAAGCATGAATCTACACTACACTTTGTATGTCTTTAAAAAACGTGTACTCTTTAAAAAATTCTCATAACCTTCATGTGAGAATTGAAAGAAGAAACTTGTGAGGTTTTCAAAGGTAGGGATCGTTATTTAGGATTCAAAGAACCATTAAAGGTTATATATGATGATGGGTGTCACGAAAATTTAAATTTGTTATATAAGTTTAACAAAGAATGTCTTCTCAACATGCACATTGGAAGGAGGGATACTCTTGCTCTTTATAGATATTGACACATTTTCTCTCTTTTAACTCCTGCAAGGATATGAAGCAACAATCAAACTAATGTTTATAGGTTTTAGAGCACCTACGTGACAACCATTTTTTCTAATCCCTCTTCTAAATAAATTTCCATGAATTGTAATTCATGTAAATAATATATCGAAATTATGTTACAATGGTTTTCTTTGGTTAAATCACACCCTTAGTTTTTGTGGGTTATCCTAAACCATTACAATTTGAAGGTAGTTCATAATTTGCATGAATTCAAGTGGTTTCAAAAAATTCAAATAAACCATGGTTTCAAGTGGTTTTCTTTAGTTGTTGTTACATCTTAATTTTTAACTACATGATATTACTTTCAATGCTTATTTTATCTTAGTTTTACTTTTTCATTCCCCATGTGTTTCTTATTTTCAATCATATTTCCTAATGCATATAATATGGAGCAAGTAATATGAGAAGTTAGACAACTTGAATTACCTATATTTGCATGAATTTCTTGAATTGCATGACCTTCTTGTTCTCTTAATGTCTGTCATCTTTTTGTCATCCTTTCTCTAGATTTTTCTCACATTTCTTATGTCATTGACGATTTCTTTCCTTCTCTAGAACAAAATCTCCAATTTCCGATGTTAGTTGTGAATACCTGTGTAATTTTCAGACTTTAATATTTCTCTATGAATGAATTTTTTTTGTTATTTTTTCTACATTCAAATTTAGACTCTTTTATTTTTTTAGGTTGACAACGGACACTCGATTGACTCGATAATCCATAACATTTAACATAAATGGTATTAATAAAAGTTGGTAAGTGATTGGTGGGCGGTTATATTTTTAATGGCTCGATCGAGTTGTTGGTTAACAACCTACATGGCTTGATCAAGGGTTTCTTTAACGCTCAATCGAGCTATTTTAATTTCGAAAACAAGTGCTCGATTGAGCTCCTGAGGTCCTAGAAATCATAATTTTAGTACCCCTTCTTCAGATTTATCTACAACCTCATTTTGTACCCTAGTAGATTTAGGGCAAAATTTATCCTTTAGTGGTGGAGTTGATCATGTTGGATTCGTGAAAGAATCCTCTATCCAATGGCATATGAGTTTGACACTTTCAAATTCATATGATATTTTTCAGCTAATTTATTTTAAACATAATTCTTGAAATTTTTTTGGACAGTTTCAAAGGGGTTGAATAAAAAATAATAACATAAAATGTACACAATGAAAAATTTTCAAAAAATACCACTATCTTCGTTTACTTGTCCTCTTCAAAAGGGCACTCTTGAATTTTCAATTTATTTAAAGAGTTGAAAAAAATCTTGCATAAACACGTCTACAAAATACGATTGAAATATTACTTCGCTAACTTCGATATGATTTTTCCTAAAAAATAAAATTTTAATATGAAAAACTTAGTTCTATCCATATAGATCATACATACATATATATATATATATATATATATATAGATATATATATATATATATATATATATATATATATATATATATATATTATATATATATATATATATATATATGAACAATTACACATTTTAGGCTAACTTATGTTATGCAAACACACACATGCCTCTTAAGATGTGTGAAAATTTGCAAGGACAAATATTGTATTTAATGGAAAATTGAGAGATTATATGACACTATTTTTTTTTTTGCAAAACATACCATTATGACAACAACATAATTCTCTACATATTGTCTTTTTACTCTGAATCAAAATTCACAATGCTCGTATGAATTTTGAAGCTTCAATTCGATAAAAGATGAAAAACTTGAAATTTTATCGCCACATTTGGCCCAAAAGTGTAAACCATCTTCATGCATTCACCCAGGTGTCCCCACTCACATGACATATTGAATCTTGTTAAGTCATAAGTGTTGAAGAACCTAGGGCAAGTTATTAATGATTATTCCATCATTGACAACTACTTGTGATGTCATTTATTTTCCTTAAGTTAACTTATTTATGTTTGTTTGTTCTTTAATCATCAAACAGTTATCAAAACAAGAAAAACAACGAAGTACATGTACACAAAACGTTGGCTCCAATCCAGGGCAAAACCTCTCCTCTTAAGAGTAAAACCCTCGAATCTCTTCTTATAGATATTTAGATTATGAATAACAAGACCCTTGACAAAATTGACACTAGATTACCTCCATGATGTTTGTCACTATCCTCTGCATTGTTTGGCCCACAATCCAAGTGTATAGACTTGATATCATTGTACTCCTTCTTGGTCTCCTTATGTCTTTGTTATCCAGTCACAATCCTCGACTCATTCTTTATCGGCTGCCACAAGTCTTTGTTTATGTTATTTTTTTGAGATAGTCCTTCATGATCTTCGTTGGTTATGATAAAGATAAGACATGCCACCCCCGAGAGCTTGAACATAATCACTGTATATATATGCACCACCACCGAGTCTGAATGCAATCACTATATATATATGCACCACCACCGAGAGTTGAACGTAATCATTGTATATATATACACCACCACCGAGAGTTAAACACAATCACTATATATATATATACACACCACCACTGATATAATGTAGAATATTAGTTTGCAATGCTAAGATCTTCCTCATATTATAAACAAAATGCTTTCATTGTGTTGAACGATTCGTGAATTTTTGAAAGTGAAATGAAAAGTTTTTTATGTTAACTTTATGAACAATTTAACATAAATCAGAAACTGAGCAACAACATAAACATGTAAATAACATCATCAAAAACACATTACAACAAGCACATGATAAAGTAGTTCACCCCTCCTCGTCTACATTTCCTTAGTCTAGCTTCGTATGGCTTGGGCCTCTCTATTATGCTCAAGTGTAAAAATATGTGTTTACAATGCTCAAATGCTTCTAAAACCTCCTCTAATGAGTCAAGAATACTCAAAAATGGCTATCTAGCCTCTTTTTACAACCAAATTAGTGGAAAACTGAAGAATTAATTACTTCTCGTAGTTTTCCCACTATTCGTTCCACAAATTGCTCCACATCCAACATGATCCTACAAATTAGCCCCAAAAATGCTCTAACTAGGCAAAAATTTCGCCGCGCGACAAGCCATAATTTGTCGACACTGACTGTATTACCGGAAATCGCAATCAACGGAGTCCCGCGGCCTTACGGTCTGTGAACAAGGTGGGAAATGTGCGATCGTGATACAACGAACTTGACAGACCATTAAACTGCAACCTATAGTCATATTGCATCCGAGGAATCTATCACATTTCGCAATTTGGCACTGAATAGGAGGGTAACCATAACGTGGGACTATGTTTTCCTGTGGTGTGTGATTGTGATCTACGATCCATCACATTGCAATCGGGGTATGCTAGGGGCTGATTATCTGAAATGCTTCCCTTCAGCGATGTGAAATTTCGATCCATTGCATTGCGTCTTCGACCGATTCTTGAATGTCCTCCCTCCTGCCTTATCGCATCACAACCCCTCCTTGCTTGGGGGCCGATTTTTAATGCTGGCCTACTTACGATTGTGATTTAGGACATGTGGGGGCCAATGGCAGCTTACCACTTGGCGCCTCCTCATTTGCTAAAGGAACTTGCCACATCATCCAATCCTGCCATGTGTCCAAGTCAAACCTGAAATTTGACTTGCTCTAACTTCTGCATACAAGCTCGAATTTGAGTGTCGTTCACACTGTTGGAATGAAAATGACGAGCTCTTCGATCTAAAGCTACGTTTAACAAGATTATGACACTTTGATTTTTGAGCCTAATTTTGAGCACCTGAACACTCCTCCCCACTAGAAGCCTTTGGGACCCCAAAAGGATCACTTTCAATTGTTTAGCAAATGAAGGTATAGTTCCCTCACCTTTCCAGCCTCCATTCATTTTTATTTTAAGGGATTTGTACCCTTAAGCCCCGCTCGAAGATAATCGATACTGACCCTTTTTTATATCCTTGTTCTTCTGTCAAGTATAGTGTCTTGTTGAAGCTCATTAAGAAATTCTCGAGAAAATTCTTCAATAGAAGGAATTTGAATATTCTCTCCTTGATCTTCAATCAAATGAGGCTCATACAACCTTAAATTCTCAACATTAACAACTACATAAATTTGCATATACGAAGGCAAATCCAACCTGAATGCATTGTTACCAATCTTTTCCAAAATTCTGAATGGACCATATCTAATTGGTTTTAGCATTTTGCCTTCTTCTTGGAGCCTCTCTTTGTTAATGTGAAGCCAAACTTCATCACCAACTTGGAACTTGTGATCTTGACTATGCTTGTCATGCCTTGCTTTGTACTTTCCTTGGCTTTTCTCAAGCTATTCTTGAACCTTTTGGTGTACTAATTGTATTTGTTCAATGAACTTTTTTGCTTTGTCTATGTCACTATGACCTTCAATGGCAACATCTTTGCCAAAAATAAAATCCAAAGGAGATTTAAGCAATTATCCCAAGCATGCCTCAAATGGCGAAGTTTGAGTGAAAGAGTGCTTGGATCGATTGTAAGCATGTTGAATATAGTGCAACTGTTCATCCCACAACTTAGGATGCTTGTTGCAATACCCACAAAGAAGATGTATCATTGTTTTGTTCATTATCTCTATTTGACCATCTGTTTGTGGATGAAAGGATATACTCTTTTTCAATTTGGTGTCCATGACTCCCCACAAGTTTGACCAAAAATTCCCCACAAAGTGACAATCTCGATCACTAACAATGGATGTGGGAAATCCAAAATGCACCCAAACATTTGGAAAGAATAACTGAGAAGTTTGTTCAGCTGTAACTTGGTTTCTACATGGCATCAAAATACACATTTTTTTGAACATATCCACAACTACATAAAAATAATTCATGACCTCTTTTGACAATGGAAGACCTCCTACAAAATCCATAGAAACACTCTCCCACGGTCGTGAAGGAACCTAAAGTGGTGTGTACAATCCTAACTTCCTATTACTAGGCTTACTGATTGCACATAATGAACATCCTTTAATAAAATGAAACACACTTTCAAGCATACGAGACCAATAACAATACCTATGTAGATGTGCCACCATCTTGCTTACAGTGAAATGACTAGAAATAAGAGAAGTATGTGCCTCTCTTATGGTGTTAACTCTTTCTCCTTGCGGAATAAAAATCTTGCCAAGCTGGTATAACAAGATATCATGCAAATGATAATCCATTTCCTCGACTTGGTTACCTTGACTCAATCTCGCATAAACATTTTGAAAGTCATTATCTAATGCATATTACTCAATATAACTTTCATGTAAAATAGAATTATGCTTGAGTAAAGTAGTTGCACTAACAATCAGCTCAGAAAGCATATTAGCAACTTTATTGTAGATACCTTTCTGATACTTGATTACCAAGTGGAATTTTTGAAGAAACCCCATCCATCAGAAGTGCCTTGATTGTTGCAACTTTCATTGGGATTGCAAGTATTGTAATGGTTGATGATCAATGTGAATGATTGTTTCCTTACCCATCAGTTAGTGTTTCCATTCTTTCACACTTTGCACCAATGCATACAATTCCTTGTCATATGTAGGATAGTTAATCACCGCACCATTAAAAGTTTCCGAATGAAAATAGATAGGCTTACCATGTTACATGAGAACTGCACCCCTAGCGTAGTCAATAGCATCTGTCTAAATGTCAAACGACTGTCTCAAGTCTAGAAGTGCAAGTGCTGGAGATGTACTAATATTTTCCTTCAATGCATCAAAGGCCTTTTGTTGTTTTCCTCCCCACTGAAAAACCTTTTTCACGCTGGTCAACACATGTAAAGGAGCTGCTATAAGAGAAAAATTAGCAATGAATTTCCTCTAATATTGGGCTTCTCCAAGAAAACTTCTTACCTCTGTAACTGTCTTGAGCCTTGGCCAATTTAGAATGACATCAACCTTGGAGGTATCTATTTTCAACTCGCCTCCTCCAATAATATGACTCAAGTAAACTGAATAAATCTTTCCAAACTCGTACTTTGACATCTTCATATACAACTGTTCTTTTTTCAAGACATCAAGTACTTTTCTTATATGCATGACATGTCCAACATGTGATTTACTGAAAATTAAGATGTCATCTAAGTAGAGTATGACAAATTTATCAAGAAATGGCCTCAACGCATCATTCATCATACACATGAATGTAGCAGGAGCATTACATAAACCAAATGACATAACTAGCCATTCAAACAAACCCTATTTTGTTTTGAACGTTGTCCTCCAAATGTATCCCTATTCTAATTTGATGGTAGCCACTTCTCAAGTCCATCTTAGTAAAATACTTTGCATCTTTCAATTGATCCATTAAATTATCTATTCGAGGAAGTGGGTAATGGTTCTTTACTGTAATTTTTTTCAATACACGAAAGTCCACACACTTGCGCCATGTTCCATCCTTCTTTGGCACCAAGACAATAGGTGAACCACAAGGCGAGGAAGATGGTTTGATGATCCCTTTATTCAATAACTCTTGGATTTGTGTCTTAATTTCTACTCTTTCCATCACTGACATCCTGTACATGCCAATGTTAGGAAGAGGATAATCTTGTTGCAACTGTATCTCGTGTTGGATTCCTCTCTTGTGGGGTAATCCCTTTGGTTCCTCAAACATTTCATCATATTGGTTAACTACGTCAACAATTCAGATTTCAAATTCAAATCACAACCTTTAAAAGCTTCATTATCAACATCATTTTTGGGTTTGATCATGAGAAGCACAAAATTTTTGCTTGAATTCACTAGTCTTTTCATCTACCCTATGTTAACAAGCGAAAGATTTGATTTCTTGTTGTGAACTCTCACAATATATTCTACTCCATTTTTTAATAAATGATATTTGTTTTCATATCGATGGAAGATAGCTTTTCTGTCATAAACGTATGGGCTACCCAAAACAATGCCACAGATATTTAACAACACATTGTCAAGATCCACTTCATCTATGAATTTTGCAGTGATAACAAATTCAGTTTACACTTTCTCATAACTTGCAATTGAGCATTGTCACGTACCCATCCAAGTGGATACAGTTTATGATGTGGAACAGTTTCCAGATTTAAACTCTTGACAATGTTTTCAGAGATAAGATTGACTTGAGAGACGCTATTGAACAACATATCAATCTTCATATGTTTTGAGATCACCCTTATGTGAAAGAGTTATATTCCCCTCTTTTCATTTGGAGTTTCATTTTGTGAGTCTATAGAAATAGTGCTGGCAATGGATTATTTTCCTTTTAACCCCATGGTTGTGATTTTAGTTTCATCACCCGAATCGGATCCCAAATCCTGTTGAGCGGTTGCAATTGTCTTCCTTTTCCCCTTGTTATTGTTTCTTTTTTGTCTCATTTTGGGATGAAGCTTCGAACAATGAGCTTCATCGTGACCCTCTCTGGAAAAGTGTTTTCATGTAACTTTCTCTTCTTCTTTTTTGATAGACGCATTTTTCTTTGCCTTTCCTTTGAAATCCTTTTCCATTCCTTTACTCTTAAATGGATTTTTACTACCTTATTCTAGGGTGTTTTTCCCTCTTGCCTCAAGATGAGTGGCTTGCACACACATATCATCTAGATTATTGGGATTAAACATTAAGATAGTGTGCCTAAGGTAAATTTGTAAACCCCCTATGTACTTCAGCAATGTGTCTTGTGATTGCAAATCTACACCTAACATCAAATACCTTTTATGAATTCTTGGGTGTAATCTTATACATTTTGACCTTTAAGTTGTCTAAATTTCTGCCAATCCATGATGGCTTTCTACATATAAGCTAGAGGGTATAATTGTCTTTTAATTGCAGCAATGAAATCATTCCCAGAAATTGAGATCTTAGCGTGTTTTTTTATCTCCTCTTGGGTCTTTGATTCCCACCATACTAGTGTTGCACCCTCCATTCTCAAGGAAGCTAACTGACTCTTTATGTCATCCTCTTGAAGGTTTTGAATCCTGGAATAGACCTCCAACTGACGAATCCAATTATCAATATTCTTTGCATTCACTTCACCATTATACATAGGAAACTTGAATTTAACATCAAGTTTTAAAAAAGGTGATATACCAGTTCCTTTTGAAGAATGATGATGAGTATGAGTAAGGGTTGTGTTAGTGGAAGAGGGTGAAGATACTTGTGAAGAAGAATATGAAGAAGATGGTGGAGAGGGTGGAGGTTTTTCTCCACTCCCATTACCTCCTTCTAAAGAGCCTTCTCCATTGGGAGGTTTGTAACTTTATCCTTGCAACCTGCTATTCCTCTCTTTATAGAGAACCTTCACCATCTCTGTCATATCAAAGAAAGCCTTTATGAATGCCTTGTCATCTTTTGTCATGTTTGTAGGTTCTCCTTCATGAGACATGATCTCTGGAGTCTCAACTACAACTTGAGGTTGAACTGGTATTGGAGATTGTGGAAACCTTGCTCTTCTTTCCCTTGACCCAACTTCAGGGCTTCCAACTAGCTTTCCTTCACCTCTTTTGAGTTTTAACCTTGTAAGCATGACATAAACTTGCAAACAATTAAATCCTTCTTTCATAAAGAAAAACCTAGTGCTCTGATACCAAATTGATCTAATTTAGAATATTAGTTTGCAGTGCTAAGATCTTCCTTAGATTATAAACAAAATGCTTTCATTGTGCTTAAGGATTCATGAATTTTTGCAAGTGAAATGAAGAGTTTTTTATGTTAATTTTATGAGCAATTTAACATAAATCAGAAATTGAACAACAACATAAGCATGTACAGAACATCATCAAAAACACATTACAACAAGCACACGATAAAGGAATTCACCCCTCCTGGGCTACGTCTCCTTGGTCTAGCTTCCAATGGCTTGGGCCTCCCTATTATGCTCAAAAGTGTAAACCTATGTGTTTACAATGCTCAAATGCTTCTAAAACCTACTCCAATGAATCCAGAATACTCAAAAATGGCTATCTAGCCTCTTTTTGTAACCAATTTGGTGGTAAAATGAAGAAGTTATGACTTCTCCTAGTTTTCCCACTATTCATTCCACAAATTGCTCCACATCTGACATGATCCTACAAATAAGCCCCAAAAATGCTCTAACTGGGTGAAAATTTTACCGCGAGGCAGGCCATAATCTCTCGGCACCGACTATCTTATCACAAATAGCATTCGGCGGAGTCTTGTGGGATTATGGTCTGTGAACAAGGACAACAATGTGTGATTGCGATAAGGCGGACCCGATGGACCATTAAACTGCAGCCTATAGTTTCATCGTATCCAAGGAACCTATCGCATTTCACAATTCGGCAGTGAATAGGCAGGTAACTATAACGCGGGACTCTGTTTTCCTATGGTGTGTGATTGTGATCTGCGATCCATCACATCGCAACCTGGGTATGCTAGGGGCCGATTATTTGAAATGCTTCCCTTCATTGATGTGCGATTGTGATCCATCGAATCGCACCTTCGACCGATTCTTGAAAGCCATCTCACCTACCTTATCGCATCGCAACCCCTCCTACTTGGGGGGCGATTTTTAACGCTGACCTGTCTATGATTGTGATTTGTGACACGTGGGGACCAATGGAAGCTTTCCAATTGGAACCTCCTCATTCGCTGAAGGACCTCACGACATCATCCCATCCTGCCATGTGTCCAAGTCAAACATGAACTTTGACTTTCTCTAACTTCTGCATACGAGCTAGGATTTGAGTGTCATTCGCACTATTGGAATCAGAATGACGAGATCTTCAATCTGAAGCTAAGTTTAACAAGATTTTGACAATTTGAATTTTGAGCCTAATTTTGAGCACCTAGTCACCCACCAAGAGCCATCACAGCGTATAGACTTCCGAGATAGAATTTCAAGAGCTTGATATTACCCTTGATCACTTCAGTGAGAAATAATTGTGTATGCGTACAATCTTTGTTGACTGTGATGAATGATCCAAAGACTTGTTCATTGACTCAATGTCACTCCTTATATATATATATAATATATATATATATATATATATATATATATTAGATCATCTATGATACATTAGGTTGACATGAGTGCCTTTAAGGGAGGCCTACATATCTTCAAGGAGATCATTGTCTTTTGTAGAGCCGACTTGCCCGAGGATAGTGACACTTGTTCTTGGAGTGTAATATTTTGACCTTATGACTTTTATAATACTTATGATCAGACATAAAATCCTAAAGACATCAAGAACAAGTCTTTGACCTATGGTAACCACATCTTTCTCATGAAACCCATGATGCAAGGAATAATAATTTTTCTTTTACATAATATTATAATTACAAGTCATAATGAAAACCGAACCTGATTACATTTTCTTCAACACTCCCTCTTAATAAGGGAGGTATTCATTAAATGGTACATGGCTATTCTCAGTACTAAAGAGTTCTCATAAGAAGAGCCAGACTAGTAATCCATCTATATAGCATCATTATAACCAACATTGTCACATAGCAAGGCCTTGACTAACAACTCTATCTCTCAATAGATCAGAGCACAATGTTGGTGAGTCCAATGATTATAAACACCTTTATCATTGTCTCTTAAGTTACATACCCACCTGAGTGCTCACTGAGTATGACCATCTAGGACTATTCTTATCTTGGGTTCCCAGCCCTTAAAGAATATCGGTCCTCTTTCCTACTCTTGTCTTGGATGCCCTACACATCCTCACGAAGCATTAGATGCCAGATGATTACCCAATCCTCCATTCTTTATTCCAAAGTGAAGAGAATATGTTGTGTCTATCTCTCCCTCTCAACTAGGGAGGATGTCATGTGTTTACATTTCTTTTCATGGCCTTCACCTTGACTTACGGTTGTTAGTCTTGGTCTAGTACATGACACATGAAATAGAAAAACACAACTATCACTCCTTTTTAATCAGGGGTGATTTAATCCAAACTCCCTCTTTATCAGGGACATGTCAGAGCTCCCTCTTAGCTAGGGCTATATATCAACAACTTCTTCTTCGTGGGTCCTTCAGTTGCTTGATTAGCTTCTCTCTTTGTAGGGCAATAGCCATCAATCACTTTCCTCATTAGTTCGTCATGTCATTCCTTTCTTCATAGAAAGTTGCCTTCTTCATATCTAGAACCTTCATCATATGACTACTTCTTTCTCATCATGCTTCTTCCATTCATCACATGAATGCTAGTTGTATTTGTAAATAGCCCTGCATGAACTTATCCAGATATTATTTTAGAAATCAAAATATATCATTAAATCAAGTCATACCTTATGATATGAATCTTCATCATGACATCTTTCTGTAGGTATTAGCATCCTTCCTATATGTTGACACATCTCCCAAAGATATCCATTGTCCAAGGTTTTCATCTTTTCCATCAGAGTCTTCATATCTTTCCAAGAGATTTTTTGGTCAAGTATTCTTGATCTTTTGGATGTTGATTGCCTTCAATAAGGTTGCATATCTTAGGATCTCTTCCTTCCTCACACATTTCATCCCTAGTAGCTTTCAATCAGAGTTTCTTCATTGTATTCAACCATCTCATATTTCATATGAGGACATATTATGTTGATCTCATCTTCTATGACTTATGTCTTTATGCATCCTTTCAGAGGAGGAGATCATTTTCCTTCGATCATGCTTCTCAAGATAGAAGTATTGATCTGCAACCATACGACATGACATTATAAAACTTAAATACGAGTATACATACCTCATTTTAACTTTATGTTGTCTAGGCTTCTTTCAGCAGCTTCCTTCATTGAAAGATCTTCAACCCCTTGAAGTGCTCTTGCTTCATCATATCATTATTCATGAACTCCACGGGTTGGAGTTTCTATTGAAACATTTGCTTCATCCCTTGATCAGTGAATCTTCTAGTGAAGATTCCATCAAAGAGTCTTGAGGATCTTAAGGATCCCTATCCAACAAATGTTTCCCTTTTGTTGCATGATGAGCATTCTTCAAATGTTTGAGTTTTGCAAAGTTGTTTCCTACAACTTGTCTTCTTTCATAGAGACCCTAAGTTGTTGACAAAGGTATCTTACTTATCATTGTGATTATAGTCATCCTCGTGATGATATCAGGAGATCTTTTTTCTTATACTTCCATAATGTCACATCATATCCTGATAATATATTGTAGTCACATTCTTAGAAGCCGAAAAGGAGACTTATAGAGAGAGACTAAATTAAATAATTATACTCCCTCTTACCATGGGCTGCATTTAGCTCCTTCCATCCTATCTAGTGACACGAAATTTTATTTTCCTCTTATCAATGTTCTTTTAAGAACCATATTGTTCGTAATTCCTTTACTAGTTTCCCTAATGTCTACCTTATGAATTCAAAGGAGACATTATTTAATGACTTTACTCATCTATGAGGACTAAGACTATCCTCCTCATTCTATGCAAGGAATTTTTGCATGAGGACTATAACTATCCTCCAGTGTTTCTATTTCCTTACAAAACAAACTCATTAAACCAAAAAACATGAAAGATACTTACTTGGCATGTGAAGATGAGATCTTCACCTTGATGCTTCCTTTACTTGAGCTACCCATCATGAATCACTAGTGTCCTTTGATCAAGCCTTCCTTGGAGATTTTCTAGCACCATAGCATGACATTTGTGATCTTGACATTATTCTGACTCCTAATTCATCTTCAAGGTGTTTTTGACTCATACATTTGAAAACATTGTTGACTTGCTAGTGATATTGTTGTCCCACAAGTGGACTTTATCACACTCAACCTTCCTATCAGCAAACACCTATATTGAGCATTATCCAAATTATCATAGTGATATAGAAGGACTCATGTGTTGATCTGAGCACCATGCTATTGAGATCATTGACAAGATTCGATATTTTGACAAGTATGTTGAGATTGTGACAAGTGTATTGTTATGACACTGTATCGAGACAATGATGTCTATGAGCACTGTACAAGTTGTGTAGAGAGGCACAATGTTGTGAGCCTAAACTTGTGACTGAATTTATGATTGTTGCTTCATCGTTATAGCTTCACTAAGATCTTCATTATTCTTTCACTAAGATCATACCTTTACTCGACTCATAATTGTAATACTGAGAACTTGCGCAGAGATATAATCAATACTTGTAACTATATCTATAGACCGAGATTATAACTTTTTCCAGCTGGTTACCATGTGCTTCATTCATCATGAATATACCTAGACTGAGTATGATACATTGAGATACTTTATATCACAGTTAAGTCAAGTCTTGGGATAGCAACAACAGTCACAGTGAAATTCTGAGACAATATATTCTCCTTCTTCACTAAGATAGAGTATCTACCATGATTGTATGCTGAGATACAAACCTTCACTGTGTTAACCGAGACTTATATACGATTTTTCATTACTTGCATTCCTGTGATGACCCTTTGATGATAACCGTGGAGACACAAGATCTTGTTGTTTGTAGATTTTTAGTAGACTTGATCCTTCAATTTTTGACAAAACCCTTCAGCTTTCTTTTGATGCCCTGCCTTAAACTGTAGCCATAGCTCTAATACCATGTTGAAGAATCTAGGGAAAGTTATTAATGAATCTTCCTTCATTGACAACTACTTGTGATGTCTTTTATTTTTCTTAAGTTAACTTCTTTATGTTTGCTTGTTCTTTAATCATCAAACAATTATCAAAACAACAAAAACAACAAAGTACATGTACACAAAATGTTGGCTCCAAGCTGAGAGCTGAACGCAATCCCTGTGTATATATTCACACCACTGAGAGCTTAATGCAATCACTGTATATATATACACCACCATCGAGAGCTGAACGCAATTACTGTTATATAATATAATATTACTATATATATATATATATATATATATTATATATATATACCACCACCAAGAGCTATCACAACGTATACTTCCGAGAGCTTGATATTACCCTTGATCACTTCACCGAGATATAACTGTGTATGCATACAATCTTCGTTGACTGTGGTGAATGATCCAAAGACTTTTTCATTGACTCAACATCACTCCTTATATATATAGATCATCTATGATACATTAGGATGACATGAGTGCCTTAAAGGTAGGCTGGCATATCATCAAGGAGATCATTGTCTTTTGTAGAGCTGACTTGCACAGGGATAGTGACACTTGTTCTTGGATCGTAATCTTTTGACCTTATGAATTTTAGAATACTTATGATGAGACATAAAATCCTAAAGGCATCAAGAAGAAGTCTTTGACCTATGGTAAACACATCTTGCTCATGAAACCCATGATGCAAGGAATAATAATTTTTCTTTTACATAATATTACAATTACAAGTCATAATGAAAACCAAACCTAGTTACATTTTCTTCAACAATAAGTTATTGCTATATTTGGCTAGCAAGATGTTAGATATACTCTAGATGTTATATTGTCTACTGAAAATTTTAATCTTGGACCTCACCCAAAGTACTCCAACGTGTTACCGATTTGTCATGGTTAAAAAAAATGAAGGATAGTGAATGGAAATAAAATAACTTTGCTTAGAAATTAGATGATAATGTGTGTGTTGCTATGTGTCACGTATATGGACTATGAATGTTTCCATGTTACACATGTGGACTATGTTTTTATTGGTGTGTTAGTCATGTGTTGCTTGGTATACCATTGATTGGAAATCTATAATGATCTTGGTGCACTGCATTCATGCATTATCATTAATTTTTTGTATCATTTTCTTTGACAATATATGTTTCTTGTTTAAATTTTGATTCTTTCTTATCTTGAGACTCTTCTTCTTTATATACCGTATAGTGATTACTTTGAGCTCCTTCCCACCATGTGGGCCTTCAGTTTTTTTCTGAGCTCTATTGTTTCACAAATACTTGGGGTAATTTTTTATTATATGCCCTTTTTTATAACACATGCTACACTGAAATGAAACATTTTCATAATTGAGATTTTGTACCCAAACATAGTCTGGAGTCGTTAGATCAATCTTAAAGGAAAAACCCTTGTTGAAGTCCATCTCCACACATCTTCGAGCATAAGTTGTCTTTTAAAAAAAATAGTTTATGGGTCACGACAATAATTTTTTTTTAATGTATTTCTAATAGAGGATAACAATAGGAGATTCCAAAGATACATGGTAAGGTTCAGAAGCCTTACCCAAACTAGTGCAGTGGAGATTGATGTTGCAAGCAGATCAAAGGTGGGAGACCAACACTACCCCAGAACCACGACCCATATCACAAATGGCCTTATTATCCTCAATATTGTCAAAATCAACAACAAAAAAACTGAGTGCCATAGGATAAATATTTAAATCATCTATCAAGAGAGGTTTCAGTGTCTTAGAGATCCATTTGTGTAGATTAGTTAGCCACGACCAAAACCCATTAAAATTGTAGACCAAACCTTGCTCCGAAAAATATTTTTCATAGTTGAAAGCTTCCTCCTCCAAAGGAACACAGAGGGAAGAAACTTCATGAACTATTAGAAGAACAAATCCAAGTTTCAGTGTGGCACTATATGAAACCGAAGAAGAGCTTGCTAGATCAACAACCATTCGTGCAAAAGATATTGTCTTCTTTATTGGAGCACTAAGATTCAACATTGTTCGAACTGTAGTGGAAATATGCAAAGAGATCCATGTGATCTAAACATAGATTGGTTAGTTAGGAAAAAATCATATCCACCACAAAGGTTTTCAAAAGTACCTACATCTCAATTATAATGGATTGCAACGATTTTTTAGCAAGACTACAAGAAAATATTATATTAATAATTCACTCAATAAAATTTACTATTTTGTAAGTTGTAATGGAAATGAAAAAACAACTAACATTTTGTAATATTAACATATATCAATAAATAAATTTGTTAAGTAAAGAAAACAAAGAGATAATTAAAAAAAACTAGTTGTCTTTAGTGCGACTTTTTGGAAGCTTTTCTAATTTCTCTAAAATCCCACAGGAATTTATTGAAATCACAAGCTTGATGGGTAACTCCTACACAATTAAAGTGTCCTAAGGTTTTTTAGAGTGTTGAATTCATATATACCTCAAAAAACCAGTTTAAATAACACAAATCAAGATTTCACCTCAAATTTTTACAATTAAAGTGTCCTAAGGTTTTTTAGGGTGTTGAATTCATATATACCTCAAAAAACCAGTTTAAATAACACAAATCAAGATTTCACCTCAAATTTTTCCATGGTATTCCGGCATCGTAAAGTCCAAGTAAAGTCCAAAATCCACTAAAGGCAATTAAAAAAAAAATATTGTCAAGTTTATAAAACAAATACAAATTCAAGCCATATTGTAATTATTTGTTATTTAAAATATATTTTTAAATTGATAAATAAATTCAACACCATATAAAACCCACACTTAAATTCTACAATAAACCAATTTAACTCAAGTTTTTAAATTCTCTTGCCAGATTTTGATTAAGATTAACCTGAAAACAAAAAAATAAAAAAATAATATAAAATCATTTCATCTCAAAATAAATTACGCTTAATTTTTATATTTAAATAATATTAAAATATCAATCAAATAATTAATAAATTTAATTACTTATCCCTTTTTATAATCTAGAATAATGTTATATAAAACTAATTATATAATTTAATAAAAAGATTTATTCGAATGGAACATCACCTTATCAATGATCTCAGTCAATGCACTTTCAAATTTAATTAAAAAAATCGGCTAATACTGTAAAATTAAAACAAAATAAATGATTCTGTTTTTTCAGTATGTAAACAGTTGAATGGCTGTGTCCAATTATCGATTTGAAGCGAAAAATACAGGCATTACTGGTAATAATATAAAAATAAACTGGGTTCAAATATCAGAAGATTTCCAGAATAATGGCATCATGCATGTGTCCAACTATATGGATTTTAAGCAAAAATTACATGTATGGACTGAATTTTGCATGGAATGATGCATGTACTTGCTTGTAAATTGAGAAAAACCCAGTCATCCTGACCCTTTGATTATCATGGATATCTGAATTAAATCATCCCTGGCGGTTCTTATCTGGACTAAATCATCCCCACCTTAAAGCTATGGGTATTGTTGTGAAGACCCCAAGCCCCAAAAAAATACCTTACCAGTTTTCGATGCATGAGGCCTAATTATGGCCTAACTGGCGTTGAATTCCTCTGTTGGTCCCTTGAATTTTTCTTCTGTATTGTATGGAAGCTTGTTTTAAAAAGTTCAATGACCACCTGCATGGCATCGACAATGGTCATCCACCTTATTCTTCGAGGAAGCCAACTAATGTATCCCCACGCCCACCAGCTGCCCAGGTCATTCAAGGTGCGAATCCCGAAATTGATCCTCGCTCCAGCAATTAATCCCTGCCGAGGAACATGGGTTCTTGCAATCCTTCGGCTCCTTCCTTCCATAATTGAAGTCACGAAGCTTACACATAATCCGATAATCACTAAGGTGAAACCACCCATGTTCATATTCCCTGGTTTCTTCGGCCGACTGCACCAAATGCCAATATGCGCAGATATAAAAACCCTCCATGGGATGCTAGGATTGTATAATTGAAGGAGTCTCATAACTGCTTTTCTGGTATCGCACCGTTTTAATTTCCCCGTTTTATTCAAGCTTGTGCTTTCTTATACTTCTGGTCGGCGTAACTTGTGAGCCCGGTGGTCTCAGAAGGCAGCAACAATCCAGTTCAAGGTTCTCCTTGCCTTCATGAGTGCCCAATTACCAGTTGGGTATTATCATTATTCTCACATGGGTAAGATTGGCAGCATGAGAAGTGTAGAAGAGGTGAAGAAAATGGAAATGAAGTATGCTTTTCTGAAAGAAGATTATGTGGAGCTCCAAAAGGTATGTATATTTTGGATTTAAGCAATTGTATCGCTCTAAACCCGAATCTCCCAGAGCTAAACCAGCAATAAGTGACTTATGTTTTGGATTTAAACAATGTTTTGTTACTTGTTTGTTTTTTCGGTCTTTTCAATGTGTTTCAGGATGTTAGGGCACTGAGAGAAAAATCGGTGACAAGCAAGGATAAGAAGAAGGTGTTACTGGCAGAAGTCAGGTTTGTGGGTCTTTTTCTTTGATGGTATTCTTGGCGTGTTTTTTTACTTTTGTTAGAGGGAGAGGCGTCAATTGATATAGTGCAGGACATCAATGGATATGGGTTACAAGCGTGTTTTTTTTTGGGTGGTTTCTCTATTGCTGTGACAGAGGATCCCAGGAAAGAGTTTACGTGACTGAAAATTGTTATAGTTTTAGAAATTATGGTTTTCGTTGGTGTCATGGTGTTCCAGTCTATGGAAGGTGTTGAATGCAAATTGAATTTTAGTTTCATTTTGCAGCATTATGATTTGGAGTATATAGGTTTTACCATCACCCTGTACATCTAAGGCTTGCAAGGAGAAATGGACTGACGAGCTTCTTTATCATTGCTCTCCTTGCCAAACCCCTTTTGTTTGAGTAACTGTGGTGGATCTTTTAGGAGATTGTGATTTAATTTTGCCCCTAGTAGTTGTGACCATTACATGCAATGCATGTGCATGTATGCAGTGGTGGATTGATGAGCTTTTGCTACCCAAACCCGTCAATCCACATTTGGGTGTCTCTGTTGTATTCTTCAGCATAGTGTGATTCAATGCTTGTCACATGGCATTGGGACCACTATAAGAAAAATTATAAGCATATAGACTGAAAATCAAATATTCATAAGTAGTCAAGCCATGCCCCCGGCCAGATACAGACCGCAAAAACAACCAGAATGCTGGTGGCTAATGGTTATGACGTTAAGTTTATGCCCTTAGCATTTGTAGCTTAAGTTCAAAAAACATGTGATGTAGCTGTAATGTTCAGTTTTCACTGTGCATATCTAATTTGAAAAACTTGGTCCTTTCATGTCTTTGATAAAACCTATATCCCCAATCTCACTTAAATGATATGGTACTTTCAAATGGGTAATGCATTGTTGGAGTTTTTTGTTGCTAAAAAATGTTAACCTATTTGCATTGCAGCTTTTGGCTTTTTTAATACCCAAATAACCTCAAATCCCTTGTTTTTTATTTTATCCTCATATTTGTTATAGGGTGCAATCTAAAGCTTGTACTTCCTACCACAGTATAAATTGGTTCCAACAGGTATGAATTTGGTTGGGTGGATGCGTTTCTATACATTTCCTATTGTGGAAGAATGTTAGACTATACAATTTGCATTGCATAACTGAGTCTCTTTTCCTATCTTGATAACCCCAAAACCTGTGATCTTGATTGGATTCTGGTATTTTTGGAAAATGGAACAATTTTAAGTATTGTTAATCTATACATTTTATATCAATTGTGAATTGATTTTAATGAGAATGAGAATGGTTGGATGCATAATAATTGGTTTAGGTTCGTTTATGCAATAAGGTTATGATGTTGCGAATATATTAGGTGGAATGTAAATTATAATATTGTGTTCATATAGTTTATACTTTTGTGAAATAACTGTGAAATAAAATATGTAACTTATAACAGTTCTGTATATCCTCTGTCCTGAAATTTTCTTGGATGTATAATATAAAAGTTTCTTGAGTATTCTCTGTGAACATCATGTTTTTCAACACTTAATCAAAGCTTTCTTTTGTTTGTGAAATTTTTTCACCTTTCACAGGTGTTGCTTTTGACAATTGATTTAAGGATTTTCAAATGTTTCCTAATCAAATGATAAATGATGCTTGAATTCCAGATTTTTGCGGCACAAATACAAAATGTTTACAGAAAAGGATCACAAGGAAACAACAGATCCATTGGTATTCCCAAAATCTGGAGCTCATGTTCATTCAGTTTACAGAAGACCCAAAGAACCATCGGAAGTGCTGGCTATTGTAGATGAGCCTGCAAGGTGTGAATTGACTGGGCTACATGCATTGGCATTGGTGTGAACAGATCACTGTACCTCCCCTGAAATGGTAAGACTTAATTTAAACATATTTTTCTAATCGTTTGACACAGCCTTTATTTCCATGGATTGGAATGTGATGATCATAGATTCGCTCATCATGATTTTTAGACTGGACCACAGCCTTCACCTATGAGGATCATGCCAGCTGTTGCAGTGCCTCATAGTTCATTTGTCACATCTGTTAATGAACTAGCTAAAAAAAAGGGAGACCTTGAAAAAAATGGGTTTGTTCGTGCTCAGAAGACATCGAAAGTTAAAAATGGCCAAAATAGGAAAATCAAAGCAGATCTATTGACATCCCCAGAATACAGTGCTAAAAGCATTACCATTTCCAGAGGACCCAATAGACCAATTGAAGCACCGGCTATTGGAGACAAGTCTGCAAGACATGAATTAACTGGGATGCAAACGTTATCTTCGACAAGTGATTGTTCCTTGCCTGAAATGGTCAGATTTCATGAAAACATATTTATCTAATTGTTCATGCAACTATTAATTTTGTTGACTGGGATGTGATGCTAACTGTTTTGTTTTCTTATCTTTATGTGTAGAATGGACTACAGCCTACACCTGTGAGGATAATCCCACGTTTCAAAGTGCCTCAAGGTTCATTTTTCACACCTACTGTTGTAGACAGCCAAAATGAGAAAGTCAAAGTAGATCCGTTGGTATCCCCAGAATCAAGTGCTAAAATCATTTCCATTTCCAAACGACCCAAACGACCAACTGAAGTGCTGGCTATTGAAGACCAGTCTGCAAGACATGAATTGATTGGGATGCAACCATTGTTGTCAGCAGATGACTGCCCTGCACCTAAAATGGTTAGACTTCAAGCAAACATATTTATCTAATTTTTCAACACATCATTTAATTCTGTTGACTGGAATGTGATTTAACTGTTTTATGCTCTTATGTGGATATGGGCAGACTGGACTACAGCCTTCAGGTATGCAGACAATGTCAGGTTTCAAAGTTCATGATAGTACATTGATCACACCTGCTGTTGAACCAGCCAACAAGAGGAGACGTCTTGCAAACAATGGAGTAACTGGTCCTCAGAAGCCATATAAAGTTAAAGATGGTAAAAATAGGAAAGTCAAAGCAGATCCATCACTACCAGAATTTGCTGCTAAAAACATTTCTATTCCCATAAGACCCAAAGAATTAACTGAAGCACTGGCTATTGATGATGAACCTGCAAGATATGAATTGACTGGCATGCAGCCATCGCTGTCAACAGATAACTGTACCATGCCTGTAATGGTAAGATTTCATGCAATGAAACATAATGCAAATATTTTTATGTAATGGTGTAACCCAGGCTCACGGCCTTTAAGTCTGTTGACTGGAACAGGATGCTAACTTGTTTAGTCTCTTATCTTGATGTTTAGACTGGACTACAGCCATCAATTATAAGGGTAATGAGAGGTTCCATAGTACCTCCTGGGTCATTCGTCACACGTGTTGAACCAACTAACAAAAAGAGACCTCTTGAAGATAATGAACTTGTTGGTTCTCAGAAGCCATCTAATGTTAAAGACAGCTGGAATAAGAAAATCAAAGCAGCTCCAGTGGTCGAATGTGGTGTTGAAACTCCTATTTCCGGAGAACCTAAAGAATCAACTGAAGGACTGCCTATTGAAGACAGGTATGCAAGACACGAATTGACTGGGCTGCAGTTATTTCCATCATCAAATGCTTGTATCTCACCTGAAATGGCAAGACTACATGCAAACATATTTATCTATCTATTTAACACAACTTTTATTTCTGTTGACTGAAATGTAATGATAACTGTTTAATTCTTTGATGTCGATATGTTCAGACTGGATTACTGCCTTAAGCTACGAGGATGATGCCACCTTTCACAGTGCCTCAAGGGTTTGTCGGTCACAACTGTTGTCAAGCCAACCATCAGGAAGAGGCAAAATAATGGACTAGTCCATGCCAAGAAACCATCTGAAGTTAAAGGCAGACAAAGAAAGAAAACCAAAGGCAGCCCACAAAAGCCCATCTCATTATAGAGGAAAAGGGTGCGGGAAGTTTTTGGGACGATTAATAGTACAAGAAATGCCATTTTTAACCACCAAGATTCCATCGATCTGTTTTTTACCATCAGTTTCAAGGCACTGCAAGGGAATTGTTTGAGAGATTAGAATTCTGTAGAATTGTAATTAACTGCATTTGAACACTGATATCCTTTTATTCAGTTCTCTACTTGTACAGAATTCATCAATAATGTTGTGCTTATTTGCACCGAAAGATTTGTACAATGCAAATTCTTTTGAAACAGAGATACCTTTGAAGATAAAATCGAATTCAAACTAGATTGTATGAGTAGACAGAATTTCATCCATCCGTTCATCTGTTTCTCAGCGCAGACAGGTCTAATTCCGAATTGTACTTTATTGTTTTCTATATACATGTTTCTCATTCGTGGCAGAGCCCACGCTTTAGCTTTCCTGTAGCTGCAAATGTACATGAAAAAGGAATTAGCAATTCTAAAGGGAAAGATTGATTTATTATGCTGACAGGTGCTCTATAGTTTTAAAGTTTAGTAGATAAGATGGGATGTCAATATGTTTTTTAATTTTGTTTTATAACAGTGTTTAAATTAAATATAAAAACAAAAAAGTGATTTAAAGGTGGAAAAGAATGATTCTTTCATTATATTTAAATTTAAATTAATAAATATATAAAAAATTTAGTACTAAAAAATAAGAATTTTTAATATGGATATTCATTTTTATTTATTTTAATTATAGATATTATTAAGTTGTACATAAGGTATGTTTTATATTATATGCCAAAAAAACTCATATACAAAATCAAATTTTTATTAAATATATTATTTTTTTATAATTTTTTTAATTTTTTGGAATGAGAGATTTGTAATGTTTGGTAAACATTTTGACTTAAAATTAAAATAAAATAAAATGAATAATTATAAGTTATAATAATACATTTTGATTTGCTCAAATTACATAAACTAAAATAAAAATACAATAGCATAAAATAAAATAGATAAAATTATAATAAAACTAGTTTAGATCTATTTTAATTTCAAATGTATCAAGCGCCTAAAAGGAAGATTACATTTTTTGAGATGCAAATCCCTTATAGAGTGGAAAGATATTTGATCCAACTTTATACTTGGTAGATTTAGAATTACAATGGGATTAAATTTATTAAGATGCAATTCTCTTTTAGAGTGGAAAGAGATTTGAATATTTGATCCATCTTGATACTCGGTAGATGCAGAGTCAAAATGGATCTAGACTAGTTAATTTGATTCCATTTTTTCGAACCAATAAAACATTGAATGTGGATTTAGCTTGTAATGAGATGCCATCTTCCTTGTTGGTTTTGCCCTATTTAGCTTAAGTGTTGTTAGGGTTAGACTCTTGGAAGTGTTGTATCTATGTAGGTGATTTCGCTAGTCTGGTATTAATATAGCAACCACAATGTCAGATAGTAAGAATATAGCGAGCACCCTATCAAATAATAAGAGTGCACCATCATGGAGACTTGCATATCCTTTTGAGTTGAGTTCAAAGTCTTGAGCCTCGACCCAAGTGGAAGAGAGAGCTAGAATATAGCGAGCACCCTATCAAATAATAAGAGTGCACCACCATGGAGACTTGCATATCATTTTGAGTTGAGTTCAAAGGCTTGAGCCTCGGCCCAAGCGGAAGAGAGAGCTACTGGGTGTGATCGGAGAAAAAATAG
This sequence comes from Pinus taeda, assembly GCA_000404065.3. NCBI lineage: Eukaryota > Viridiplantae > Streptophyta > Pinopsida > Pinales > Pinaceae > Pinus > Pinus taeda. The sequence continues at coordinate 37,833 of APFE031194706.1, read as the reverse complement.
CTCTAGATTGAGCTCAAAGAGAGAGCCAAGCCTATTTAAATTTTGCATAAATATATTGCTATATAAACTAACCCGCAGCGTTTTAGCTCTCTTTTGCGTGTTTAATTACCCAATCAGGATATGGATTGATGCCCCATGCAAATCGTTTGAGTCTGACTAAATGGGCATTCAATTCGTTGGAGAAGTCGAAATTGCAAAAAATTTGTAAACCACTGGAGAATGTCAGATATAGAAACTGATCCAGTTGCACTTTGGAGTCCTAAACCACTGAACCATCTCGCAATTAATCTCCATAAGGCCCCCACAACATATATTTTCCATCGATCTCTACTAGGATATTTCGATCGTCGATTAAGGGACCCACGCTGAGCAATGGGGTATAGGTAGTGCGCAAAGGAGGAAGGAGTTGGTCTCTTGAGAGGGCCTGGAGTTGGTCTGGTTGGCTATAAGGGGATCATGGAAGGAGGAATTTCATCTATGAGGTTAATGATAGCTTAAGGAATGCATGTGTTAAATTTTGTTAAATAAGGTCTCGCTAGTTATGGTGAGGTTTGGAATTTGTGGAATCAAACAACAGAGTTAAGTAAACGATGTATTTTAACAAGGCACCAATTTTGTTAAGAAAATAATGGAAATTCTAGTACGATTTTGATCAAATATGGCGTTAATTTTTGGAAATCCAGGTTATAACGGTCAATCTTCAATATTGTGGGTACCACAATGGTTTTTGATGGTATTGAATCCATTTCCACCATAAAAAAAAAAAAAAAAACATAATTCAAACACTCTTATTTTTTGGTCCCACGAGGGTTTTTGATGGTATTGAATTCATTTCCACCATAAAAAACATGATTTAAACACTCTTATTTTTGGAAATCCGGGTTACAACGATCAATCTTCAAGATTTTGGGTGCCACAAGGGTTTTTGATGATATTGAATCCATTTACACCATAAAAAACATGATTCAAACACTCTTATTTTTTGGGTGTCACAAGGGTTTTTGATGGTATTGAATCCATTTCCACCATAAAAAACATGATTCAAACACTCTTATTTTTGGAAATCCAGGTTACAATGGTCAATCTTCAAGATTTTGAGTGCCACAAGGGTTTTTGATGGTATTGAATCCATTTCCACCATAAAAAAACATGATTCAAACACTCCTATTTTTGGGTGCCACAAGGGTTTTTGATAGTATTGAATCCATTTCCACCATTAAAAAATATGATTCAAACACTCTTATTTTTTGAAATCCAGGTTACAACTGTCAATCTTCAAGATTTTAGGTGCCACAGGGGTTGTTGATGGTGTTGAATCCATTTCCACCATAAAAAACATGATTCAAACACTCCTATTGTTAGATTTTTTGAAAAAAAAGAGGTTAGATTCTGACGATTTTTGGCCATTTGTGTGAAATTGATACCTTGGTAAACAATGCCCAAGTAAAATAAAATATGAGAGGTCCAAAGTAGCCAGAAAAGTTGCACTAACGTCATGTGCCTTGCCACAATTAGTGTTGATTGAGGAAGGACGAGCGTGAGGTTAAAGGTTGAAGTAGAACTCAAGAAAAAAACTTAGAGCAGGTAAGTGGGTTGCATCAGCAACAAAGATAGGTAGCTCATATGGAGGAAAATATAGAGACATCAATGAAGAATGCATTTGATTTGACAATGAATATATTTATACCAATGGCACTATATACAAACCTTCTCCTATAGAAAATGAGGAAGTCAAACACCAAATTCAAGAGTGAGTAACATTTGACGAACCTCCTTACTCTATGTGAGCCCTATCATGTTGGATCAGAACAAGGACAAGATGTGGTGATTACTTTTTTGACCACACAACCTTGAATAAAGTTAGAGTTGAGAACCAACATCTAATCCCCTAGATTGATGATTTACTTGATCAATAAAAGGTGCCAAGTCATTTAATAAGATTGACCTCAAGTTAGGCTATCACCTAGTGGTAATTGAGCCAAGTAGTGTGTGGAAGACAACCTTTAGGTCGAAGGGAGATCTCCTTAAGTGGGTGATCTTTTCTTTGGTCTTTGCTAATGCACTAACAACATCCACAAGCATGATGAATGATATTTTGTGAACATTCTCTAATTCTTGTGTGGTCACTCTTAAATTAAATTTAGGAAGAGAATATGCAGCTCATTCAACATATCTTCAACACCTCGTGCCAATGCAAGCTAAATGCCAACCTAGAGAAGTGTACACTTAACATGCAAAAACTCAATATCTAAGGCACAATGGATAAGCATAGTGTGCATTTTGATCCAACCAACTTCCATGTCATTCGATATTTTTAAATCCCAATATAATAATTTGGAGTTTTGTGACTTCCCAAGCTTCCCAACTTGTACTGTAAATTTGTTGTTCTCTTGTATTATGTTGTAGTATACCTGGGGGGGTAGTATGGGGTACAGAGGGAGGTATCCAAGGGAATAATGTAATAAAGGGATGGGTCATAGTAATAAATAAAGTGGTTAACCCATATCATGTAAGTGACCACAAGTAGTTAGCAATAATGTAAAAAGTCCATTGTATTAGATAGATGGTGTTGAGGAAACCATGGTAATGACCCATGGTATTGAGGGAACCATGGTAATGACCCATGGTATTGTATGTATGAGGCCTATATAGAGGCTAGAGACTCTCCATTTAGAGATGCCAAGGATTATTGTATGAACAAGGATATGGCTTGTGGAGTGTTCTCATTCCTTAAGGAGAGAATGTATGGTGTTGCCCCACCTTAAGGGTTTGATTAATAAAGTGAAGCATTTCTATATTCAGATCTTGTTAATTCTTGGGTTTATTTCTATTATCATATATATTTTAGGCCAAATATATAACAAGTGGTATCAAAGCACTTTCTTGGGCAAAGCAGAATATTTTTTATTTTATTTTTTGCAGGAACTTTTTGGGGCAGCGAGTTTGCAGATCAGATTTGTACATTCTGGTGCAAAATGTGTAGAATCTAATTACATATTTGGGTTTTTTGCGAAAAATACCCAATCTGAAAAAAAAAATGGACAAATCAGAGTCCAGATGAGGGAGATATCACTGATTTAAAAATCAGTTGCGTTGCAGACATTTCTCGGGGCGACAAGTTTGCAGATCAGATATGTACATTCTGGGGCCACATTTATAAAATCTAATTGCAGATCTAGGTTCTTTGCAAAAAAATACCTTATTCGAAAAAATAATTGGTTGAATCAGAGTCCGGATGGAGGAGATATCACTTATTTAAAAATCAGTTGTGTTGCAGACGTTTTTCAAGGTGGCGAGTTGGCAGATCAGATATGTATGTTCTCGGTCAACATTTGCAGAATCTAATTGCAGATCTAGGTTCTTTGTGAAAAAATGCCCAATTTGAGAAAAAAATTAGCCAAATCGGAGTCTGGATGAGGGAGATATCGCTGATTTAAAATCTGTTCTTTTTTCAGAAATTTTTGTGACGGCAGGACATTTGTAGTGCAAATCTGAAATTCCAGTGCCTAGATCAGGATTTCTATCACATGAGAAGATGCATAATTGTTGTTCTATTTCCCAAAACATACCATAATAGGGATTCTGAGCAATATTGACTAAATTGTGGCCATTTCAAATTTTCACCAAGTAAATGAATTACAGGAAAAGATAATGGTCCTACTATTGAAGAATACATAAAAGAACAAAAGTCATTATGGTCAAAACAATGGAAATTTTGGGTAGTGGCTAAATTTAAAGATGAGGCAGCCACACGGTGGGAATTACTTAACAAAAATAAGTGTTCCAACCTATCTGATGAAGAATTTGAAAAATTCCTTTTCGACAGATGGTCTCATGCTAGAAAACAAGATAATGAGAAACATGTGGGGTTATTTTTTACTGATATCTGCTTATTACAGGTTCATGGATATATTCAGAAGGAGAAGATCATTGTGTCTATAAATCCTAATTGCAAGCGAAATCTTATAAATGTTAAATTTGGCAAGAAAGTTGCAAGTTCCAGCAAAATAAATGGAGCACACATAGGTTGATAATGAGGAGGTGCAAGTTCATAAAGATTTGAAGATTTCTATGGACAAGTATGTATTGCATTCTGATTTTTATGCTTCAGATATGGCTAATGTGGATGTTGTTTTGGGATACCCTTGGATGAAATCAATGAGTACTATCAATATTAATGTGCAGAAGAAATTCTTGAAGCTCTGGTATAAAAAGAAGAAAATTACATTATAGGATATTTCCATGAATAAGCAGGTAGAGTCCAAGGAGGCTGAAGCAGAAGATGTTCCAGGGACTGACACATCAGATGATAAGCCCTTGATGGTCGACAACCAAACACAAACATCCAACTAGGTACCAGAAAAAAAAAAAGTAGAGTCCAAGGAGGCTGAAGCAGAAAATGTTATGCGTACTGATACATCAAATGAGGACTCAGTGGTTGAAGTAATATTGGAAGATAAGGAACAACAACAGGCACCAAAACATGTACCAGATACTAATCAGGCTCCATTAGGTGGTGAATTAAATAAAGATACACCATTGGCTAAAACTTCAGCATATCACCACCCACATCACCCTGCAAGAAAAAAACCAACACGATGACAGTGAATAAGTAACAAGGACAACAACCCCCACATGACAGATAGAGACGGGCGATGATCCACCCACAACACAACAACATAGAAGACCCACCAGGGTCAACTTCCATCTCAAGCGAGAGAGGCACCAGATAGATCGAGGGTTCACCTTTCTCTTGGATGGCTAGATGCACGTGCATGGTACCAGTGGACTACTCTTTTGAGTAGATCTTATTGTTTGTGTTCTTCTTATGTTTCAGGGACAAAACATGTTTAAGAGGGGTGGAATGTAGTATACCTAGGGGGGATAGTGTGGGGTACAGAGGGAGGTACCCAAAGGAATAATGTAATAATGGGATGGGCCATAGTAATAATAAAGTGGCTAACACATATCATGTAAGGGACCACAAGTAGTTAGCAATAATGTAATAAGCCCATTCTATTAGATACATGGTATTAAGGGAACCATGTTAATGACCCATGGTATTGAGGGAAATATGGTATTGTATGTATGAGGCCTATATAGAGGCTAGAGACTCCCCATTGAGAGATGTCAAGGATTATTTTATGAACAATGATATGGCTTGTGGAGTGTTCTCCTTCCTTAAGGAGTGAATGTATGGTGTTGCCCTACCTTAAGGGTTTGATTAATAAAGTGAAGCATTTCTATATTCATATCTTGTTTTTTCTTGGGTTTATTTCTATTATCATATATTTTCAAGTCGGATATATAACATGTGTTCCTTGAGCTAGGTGACTAGGGGTGGAGCCAAGGTCAATTTATTTTGCAAAGTAACAATAAAAAAATTTGAGCTAAAGCATCACCTATGCATGCCACAATTCCTCGCTCTATAAAATCTACATAAATCTTTTGAAATCTTTAAATTATATTGTTATTGTAGTCTTCACACATCATGACATCTAATGGCATATTATAGTAATACCCTCCCTAACACGGTTCATAAATACCCTAGATATCCTTGGTAACCACAAAATTTTACAATTTATGCCAATTTAGGGCAAGTTGTAGAGTTGCCTTTATTATAGTGATCCACATAGCTTCAATAGTTCCATCTAGACATCAAGCATAACTAGGCAAGAACTAATCAAGTTGCAAGCTACCTCAATGAACCTTAAATTGTGAGATTTATCACAATTCTCAATCATTGTGGATATACTATTTTAAGGTGACCAAATTTATATGCATTGATCTAACTTCTATGCTACATAACAAACATTGGTAATAGGTAAACAAGCATCATATTGTTACCTCTAGTGTGGACTTACACACAACATGGCCATTCTTTGTGTTAATTTAGGCTAGCGTGACAAGATGATTTGAGAGGCACATTGTATTCGCGTAGTGGGGCATTTCAAAATGAGGAATACAATGGTAGTGACGTATAGGTACCTCTGCTTTCTAAATCTCCCATGACAATTATATTCAACAAGTTCATGAGCATCTCTTGGTCCAAGATTTGGTCCATGATGGACACAAAATTGACCAAGTTGATGACCTTCTATCCTTAAACAAATGAATAAAAAAGATATCCAATATTATGATTGTACACATCCTCAAAATGTATAACACAAAGAATTTAGGTACATGCGTCAAATTGTTCCTTAATGGTGTACCTCTCCTTGTACCTTTGAATCCACAGGCACCAGCAGAAGACCAAGAAAGAACTTGTCAATGTGGAAAGAATCTTTTAGATCGATATTTCTACTTGAATTCTACCCCTTCCAGTCCTAAACTTAGATTGTTCAACACAACTACATTAGCACTCATCACATCTCTATCAACCACAAACCTTTTATGTTGTGCCTAGTGTCACTCACTAACCCTAATCAATTTAGGTATGCTTGTTGCATCAACATGTGAAAGATTCCTCCCATCCTTAAAATAAGGTAGACAAAGCAGCAATATTTGTTGAATAGATCAACATGTTCAATAAAAAGTTTGTCATATTTTTTGAAAGGCAGACACCATCAAATAATAATATGATCAACATTGGGTTCAACATGAGCTTAGATTAGTGAAAACTTATGAATTGTGAAATAGGAATCTCATCCTCAACATAGTTGATCCTCCTAGGCACCAAAGTTGAAGAAGTTGGTTGATTTTCCACGGCATACTCATATCGCTTCCATGTGGTGGTGACATCTAACATCCCAAACTGCTTGGAATCAATAAGAAAGTTCATATGGAATAATGCCAAATCACCAAATTCAGTGCATCTTCTCCCACCTATATATTTTCTTGTAAAACAACTCTTCTGACTCCCTTTTGCACAATATTAATGAAACAAAATCACGCATTGTAGGAGGAGGAGGTCGTCATGACAATTCTTCTTATAAAATTCCTAGAAAGTGTCATAATGAAGCTAAAATTCAACATGATATTGTAAACAACATGTGTCATGAATTGTATTAGGCCTAATAAACCATGGTTTCAATTTCTAAAACATCCTTATGTATATCCTCACATGGTGATTTCTTTCTTGAAATTCCTCGAACAATGCAACTTTTTTCATTTATGCAACTTTCTTAGCATGATTCAAATACTCCCCTTTAGCTATGTGATGCCATACGACATGTGTTCTATCTAGAATAACATTGGAATGACTCTCCCAAAACTCTACCACAAGTGCTCTGATTCCTTATGTAAGCCTATCTTGGTAGGGTTTCTTGGTGATAAGATCCCAACAAGAAGATTCATCATTTTCATTTATTCGAACCCTAAATTTGGTATGCTTGTGAAATGTTTTTATTGAGACATGGAGCAACTTTGACGTTGTTCCCAACTTTTCTTGTCTTGATGTACTTGGTGCAACAATAGTAGTTGTAATTACCCTATGTGCAACTTGAACAACATGTTTTCTTAATTTTCCAAACATACTGAATGCCTTTGATATATATTCAATGGAAGTCTTCCTGATTTTAGCATCTTGGACACCCAAAATATTTGTGGCATGTTTTAGTTTCTTATGTTTGATCAACCCATATCATATATGATCTTGTGCAACAACTGAATGTTTCTCAAAATATTGTTGAATGCTTTTATTGACATGTTCTCTAATAGTGCGAGCATGGATAGGTTTCCCAAGGTCCTATGTTGTGCTTGCATCCAAATTTTCTGCAAACCTTCCACCTCTTTCCAAACCACTGAAATTCCCTGTTATCCTATCAACTTTAGAGGAAACAACTTGTTCTTCTCCTGATTTCTTAGCTCAATAGGGAAAATATTATCCCTCAAGTGGTTGATTAGATTGATATCACACATATTGTTCTCCTAGTGGAAGTTGATCAGCTTGATACGGAACATGTTATTCCTCTAGTGGTTGATCAACTCCATAGGGCACATCTTGATCATCATCTAGTTGATCATCTTGATAGGAAACATCTTATTCCTCATGTGGCTGCTCAATTTCCATCCCTATATAGTGGAATACAAAATATACTTATAATTCAAGTGAGTCATCAGCATAAGACAAGTGAATAACAGATCTACACATGCTTATATAAGAAATCACCATAGGTGGAAGGTCATGATATGATTTGATAGTAGGCATCTGGGTAGAAGAAGTTGACATGGAACAAGGGTTTTAAGTTGAAACATGGAAAGAAAAGGGTTTTGAGCTCAGGGAAAGATGGGTCAAAGAAGAGTGCACTAGTAAAAGTATTGGTCCTTGTTTCAAAGAAAATGGTGATCCAAAATATGATGAAAGGTAAAAGCATTCCTCCATAGTCAGTAAAAATCAATTTGGAAACCCTGAGGTTCTAGTCACAAACCCCAGGGAAAAGTTAAATGAAAAACAAGTTGAGACTTGGTAGATAGGTAGCGGAAGTTGACATGGACCAATGGTTCTAAGTAGAAACATGAAAATAAAAGGGTTTTGAGCTCAGGGAAAGATGGTTTGAAGAAGAGTGCACCAGTAAAAGTATTGGTCCCTGTGGCAAAAATAAGGGTGATTCAAAATATGATGAAAGGAAAAATCATTCCTCCTTAGTCAATAAAAATTAATCTGGAAACCCTAATGTTCTAGTCAAAAACCCTAGGGAAAAGTTAAATGAAAAAAAGTTGAGACTTGGAAGCTAGGTAGCAAAAGTTGACATGGACCAAGGATTCTAAGTTGAAACATAAAAAGAAAAGGGTTTCAAGCTCAGGGAAAGATTAATCCAAGTGGATATTGATGGCCACCCGCCAATTCCATGTGGACCCCCACCATTGTTTCTTTGAATTGTTTGGTTTTCTTAATTGTAGCACAATTTACTATTTTTGGCAGTTTTTTGGGTCCTAAACTTCCAGAGGCGTTTTGAGGCCCTAAACAACATTTATTTGGCAATATTCCTCTAAGAGATTTGTTTTAAACTACATTTTTAGTTGTATTCCTCAGAGAGATCTTTTCAACAAGGTATCATGCATGTCAAACAGAGATAATATGACCAAGTTACGACCCCAAGAAGTTGGCTGCCCAACTAACCCCAATGGGTCCCATAAACATTTTGGTGTTACATCTCTTCGGGTTAGGGTTTTGGTTGTTTAGGGTTTTCTCTTATTGTTCAAAAATAAAAAGGCCCTTGAGCCTCATTGTAACTCAGTTCAGAGGCATCTAGTCACCACATCTCTTCTCAGAGATAAGCTACCATCGCCCAAGCTAGTCTCATTTTCATTATGTTTGTAAGCATATTTCATTATTTGATATTAATGAAAGATAGTGCTACTACATATCTATATTTATGGTTATATCTATAATTTTTTGTGTTCCTGTTTAAATTTGGATCAGTGGTATTAGAGTAGTCTGCTCTTTCTCTGTTTTTCTATGTATGTCCCTAACGAGGTTGGGATATAAGGAGTTAGGGCTTGAATTGGTCGAACCTTTGTAAGACCATTCTTAGAAATCCCAATAGCCTCCCATGGGGCAAGAAAAGAAATATGAGGGAGCCAGAGATCCTATCAAAATATTGCTCGAGGAGGCCCTTGAGAAACAACGGAACACGATGATGGATAACTTTGCCCAGATCCTTCAACGGTTGCCCATCGGCGGTGCATTCGCATCCAACAACCACTCTGGAGGCTCCACACCTTTTAAGGTACAAGTAAAATTTGACATTCCCATATTTGAGGGCCAAATAGGTGCATACCTAGTAGTAAATGGTTAAATCTACTAGAAGGATATTTTTGTGTTCATGATTTTTCCAGTCGAGAAAATATTACTTTTGCTCTTCTCAAAGCTACCCCCCATGTCAAGGATTGGTGGGAAACCTATTGTGAGTAGAAGGATGAAAGTATGACATCACTGTTTTCAGTTGCTCCCACTTGGAATTCATTCCGGGACACCATCAAGGATCAATACTACCCTGTTAAGAGCTACAAGGAAAAATACATAAAGTGGACCACGATACAGTAGGGAAGGGACGAAGATGTGTTGGAGTTTACTAATGTTTTTCATACCCTTCGCACTGGTATCAAGGATTTTGAGAAACATTTGCTACTCAAGTAATGTGGATGCTTGCATAGATACATCCAGAACAAGATGGAGTTTTTGGACATCTCCTTGCTTGGCACAACATACCGATACACCGTCAAGATCAAGCAGAAGTTTAAATAGAAAAGGCGAGACTTTGGATTTGTGAATCTGAAGCAAGGGAAAGGTGACTCAAAAATGTAGAAAAAAGGACGAAGCCAAGGCGGGACATCCCAGGACAACCCGCTAAGGCCACAAGCAAAGGACAACACTTCAAAGCCGAAGAAAAACACGGGAAAGTGGTGTGAGTTCCATAAGAGCTCCACCCACAACACAAGTGAGATTCAGGCCAAGTAGTCATTGGTGGCCAAACTAAAGGCTTCAAAATCATATGCATATTCCAACTCTGAGTTAGAACCCGACAAGGGGAATGACAAAGGGAAGTTGATTATTGATTCGGATCACAATGCCGCTGTCACCACCACAAAGATCTAGAAAGAGGAACCCGAAGATCCAGAGGAGGAGGAGTGTCTCTTCCACTCCCAGATGTGGGTGTAGAAATTCTTACTGTAGATTAACATGATTATGCAATGTACTAAAGAAAAATACTTAATCTACTTCTACAATCAAACTTGCGGAAGCTTAATTGATTTGATCAAGATCAAACAGAACACATATAAGAGAGAAGAAGAATCAATCACACATCAAACACAGAAGAATACTCTAGGGAAAGCCTCAGCTAAAAACCCCGCTATCTGTATTATCATACAAGTGGAAATATCTCAGGATTACACAAAGCCTTAGCTCTCATAGCTATCCAGCTCATAGTACAATCCCTCACTACTGCTCATAAACAGAATAGACAACACATATTCCTTTCCCTCTGTCCTCTAAGCCTCCTATTTCCTTGCACTGTTCCTCTGGGATGATTTTCCTTCAACCAAGTGGAACACTGCTCTTACACACTGTAAAACTGCACAATCCTCACGGAATTAATTCCTTCTGCAAGCAAGAGATTTTCTTATAGGAAAATTCTTGCAACTGATAGTACATTGTCCCTGCCTTTAATCTCAACTGGGTCTTTGTCTGAACTAACATGCATGGTGTTGAAAATAGCAACAAGAAATGCATTTCAGGATACATTCCAATTTTAATTAGTCCCTAAATTAAAATTGAGAATTAAAATTCGAATTTGATCTCAGCAGCTATTTGTAAAATAATTAATTAATTCATCTTGAGTTAATTAATTGGAGAAAATCAAACATGAAGTCTATGTGAAGACATGCAACAATTATCCCTTTGATTGAGGATGTTATCCCTTAATTAAGGATATCAGGATGAGTTGTACTTTGAGTTGTAATTAGTTAGCTCAGTTAACTGAGTTAAGTCCAGTTAGATTAGTTCCAATAGTTTGTGAAACTGATTGTGAGTTCAGTTAGTCAATGCATGCATGCATGCAACTAGTGTACTTCAGATAACTGAATATTATATAACTCATGCATGTCAGTTTAGACAGAGACCCAGTTGAGGTCAAAGGATGTGACAACATACTAACATTTGCAAGAATATTCCCATGAGGATATCTCTTGCATGCAGAAGGAATTCATTCCTTGAGGATTGTGCAGTTATTTTCAGAGGTCAGAGCAGTGTGTGAGGAATTATTACACATAGGTGGCAGCTTGAGGACCTAGGAGAAATTGCACAATGAAATAGGAGGCTTGGAGGACTGAAGGAAGACATATGTGTTGTATATTCTATCTATGATCAACAGTGAGGGATTGTACTGAGAGTTGGATAGCTTGTGAGCTAAAGCTTTGTGTAATCCTGAGATATTTCCACTTGTATGGTAATACAGATAGCGGGGTTTTAGATGAGGCTTTCCCCAAAGTATTCTTCTTATTCATGTGTGATTGATTTCTTCTTCATTTGTTATATCTGTTCTATTTGATCTTGCTCAAAATCGATTAAGCTTCCACAAGTTTGTTTGTAGAAGTAGATCAAGTATTTTGCTTTAGTTACATTGCATTATTAGGTGATATACAATGAGAATTTCTACATGGTATTAGAGCAAAGGTGATCAAAGTAGAGAACGTTGTATTGTGAAGGGAGAATTTTGAAGTTTTGAAGTTCTTGATTGTAGGTACAAAATCGATTTCTTATCACATCTCAAAATTCACCAATGGCGTTCAATGGCTTGAGACTCGAGTATGCCCTGGATGGCAGCTCGAATTACATACCCTGGAAGGATTGCATGGAAGAAGTATTAGAGGAGAACAGGTTGAAGGACTTCATTGATCAAGAAGTCCCCAAGCCAACAGCACCTAATGCCCAAAAATTGGCGGAATGGAAGAAATGTGTGGCGAGAGCGAGGAGGATTCTTCTGGAGGGAGTTCGAGACTATATTGTCTTGAGTCTCCATGGGAAGGAGACACCATTTTCAATGTGGAAGACATTGAAGGATCTATATCAGAACAACAATGATTAGAGGAAGTTGGTGTTGAAAGACAAGCTTCGAAAAATCAAGTGTGAAAAGGGCGACATGATCTCTACATATCTGAACAAGCTCACCACCTGCAAAGATGAGCTTGGAAGTGTATGAATCATGCAGCTGATGATGACATGGTGAGTCTTTCTCTCCTCGTGTTAGGGTCCAACCCTAACCCCCTTATTTATGTAATAAGGTCGAGTCATAGTTATAGTTAGTTAAAGAGTCAATAAAGCCCATATTAATAATTGTAAGTGGTTGACCCGCATTTAAAGAAGGGACCACAACTAGTTGCAAATGAGCCATGGTATTAGATAGATGGTATTAATAAAAACCATGGTACTGACCCATGGTATTGCATGTATGAATCCTATATAAAGGATAGAGACTCCCCTTAAGGAGCGTCGTGTCTTATTTTGTAATTGAGCCCAACTCTATTGGAGGTTGCCCCCTCAAAGAGGTAAGTGAACATTGCTTTCCTTTCGGAATAATAAAATACATGTTGTTATTTCTTATTGTTCTGTGTTCTAGGTATATTTCTTCGCATATTTGGTATTTTGGTATCTTCTCGCAGGTCAAGAGCATAACAAGTGGTATCAGAGCACTTTCCAGGGCCAGTGGGATCTCCATTTTTAGCAGAAGTTTTTTTGGATAGAGACATGTTTCGACGTCTTTAAACCACAGGATTTATTGTTGAGCGCATAAACCTGCAGATTTGGGGAGGCATGCACACAGGAAATACAAGAGGTGGTCATGCTTGTTGGACTCCCTTGTAACCCATGTGGGTACCCCTTCCAGTAGTAGCGCATTAGACAGAACCGCGCACAGACTGTCTTCCAAGTACCCTTTGGGTATAACAGAAGCCCCCTAGACTCTCTTGAAACCTCGCCATAGATAAACCATCGGTCGTCTTGCTGCTACAGTACATTGAGAACATCCCTCATCGAGATTACTCGCGCGTATGATAGGTAGTCAGGTTGTACGACTAAGGGTATGGTTGATCCTCCTTGGTTAGTGCCCTGAAAGATTAGGCCGAGTACTACTGTCGGACCCTTATCTATATTGCGATCTGTAGCACCTAACACTCCTTGAGACCATAGTTCCATTGTCTCTCTCTAGATCACACATGATCTTTGCCAAATCAGATCTAGTAGATTGAGTTCTGTCGTAGCCACAACAATCAGTTTTGTCATTAAGATCTATCAGATCTGCCATTCAGATCTATCAAATCCACCAATCAGATCTATCAGATCGCCATTCAGATCCAGCAGTTTGGGTTATGTAGCAGTCGCAACAACCAGATCTAGATCTAGCAGTAGGGGTTCGATCACTACCACATTCCTACTCATACTCTGCAGTTGAGGGTTTCACCGACAAATCTGACTATTTGTGTGGCTCCTATACCTGGGTGTGATTCTCGCAGGACATTGGGAAGAATTAAATTTTCTAGGAATTGACTATTGTAGTATTCCCAAGACGTTTATAGGAGACTTAGCCCATAAAAATCAAGTTGACAGGCTGAGCAAGGTGGTACCATTCACTTGTCAACGTCAAAATTTCGGGTGGTTCCAAATTTTTTTTCACAGTAATGACAAATGCATCGGATCTATGCATGGTACAAACTAGAGCTCAAGCTATGGCCAATGAGAAGATAGACACCCTTGAACAAAAGTTGGAGGCATTAACGAGGCAGATCCATACCATAAATGACACAATCACAAAGGGAAAGTCGGGGGAACAATCAGAGGCATATGATTTTAATGAAAACCTTGAGGGCGAGTCTAGCCATTCTCTTCACTTCTATGGAAACCACCAACAGTCCCAGCCTCGACCACCCAAGCTAGACATGTATAAATTTGATGGCTCTCATCCGGCCATATGGCTAGCACAAATGGACCAATATTTCACAATGAATCACATTAGAGATGATGTTACTATGCTAAGTGTGGGAAGCCTGTACTTGGACCAAGAAAGATGGCAATGGTGGTAATGGCATAAACATTGCTATGAAATTCCAATGACTTGGAAGATATTCTCAAAAGCCCTTTCTGATCGCTTTGACCATGAATCTAACTTTTTGGGTCGTTTTACTAAGCTCTGCCAGACAGGCACAGTGCAAGAATATATTAAAGCCTTTGAAGCATTAGCCTTTCGCACAGGAGGTCTAATATATGAATTCTACTTGGAATTTTTTGTTATTGGTTTCAAAGACGCCATACAAGCCTACATCCGAATGCAACACCCAGTCTCATGGCTATCAGCTTGCAAGATAGCTCCTGAAGTAAAACACATGTTAGCGCCCAGTTGACTCGTCCAAATTTCATAGCCAAGGGACGCCCCACGTAGGCTCCGAGCACTACCCAAACACTTAAGGTTCAAAAGGTGTCACCAGCGAAAATGGCGGAAAGAAGAAAGCAAGGATTGTGTTACTACTGTGATGAGAAATACTCACCGGGGCATAAATGCAAGGTACCCAAATTATTTCAAATTGATGCTACTGATCATAGTTCATCTAAGGAAGCCCCACCATTTGAGGGACCAGAGGAGGAAGTTGAGGACAACTAGCCGGACAATGAGCTCCAAGCTACACCTGAAGAACCAGTTATCTCACTTCATACTTTGGCAGGAATTTATTCTCGTCAAACTCTCAAAATTAGAGGTTTTATTAAGCATCGTCTTGTAGTAGTCTTGATTGATAATGGCAGTACGCATAACTTTATCCATCAAAGAGTTGCTAAAGCAATGCATTGTTTTTAAATTATGGTATGTTCTATGCTTAGAGCGGTGTGCTTATCTTTCTTTTTATTATCCATAGATTAGCAATCACATGTACTTTAAGTAAAGTGTAGATAGAACATTTAAACGATCAATAGAAAACAAGCCAAGACAAGAGACACAAGATGTGGCGGCAAGCCAGGGACAAACCCCAATATGGGGAAACCCTTTGATCAAATCTTCTTTTATCTTCAATAATTCAGCAAAGAAAAATACTACAAAAGTATGATTTATATCAGGAGCATCAGCGGCATCAGCCCTAAACTAGGGCAGTCAATATCTGTCAAATCGGAGGTCGGATCACCTTGATTCCCATGCCAAAAAATGCGGCCTTCTAAGGAGAGTCAAATTCACCTACTGCGCAGTTAGAGAGAAAGAATGTTGGTCAACGCTGGTCAAAGTTTCAATTTGCAGCTTGTAAATCCTAGAAAACTGCGTCCTTCCTTCCCACATGTGAGAGAGAGACCTTTCTTTGCAGGAGAGAGAAGATGTGTGATGAGAATTGAACTGTGCAAATGAGGATAATGCTCCTTTTATTTATATTCAAAACGTTGATGATGAATAGATGCGTTTGTTGGGCTTCTAAGCCTACATAAGTTGCTGGCCGACTTTGACAGTTAGTCCATAATCTAAATAAATTCATATCTCCATAAATACTTATCGAAATCGGATGATCTTTAGATCAATCCTACACCTCTCGACGAGAGGAATCCAAGAAAAATATAATCAACCATGAATAAGGTGACCCACATGAATTTTGGCCCTAGTCGCCAATTTGAACACTCCCTCTCAACTAGGGAGAACTTCATCTGTAATCTGTCGGACTGTCACTATTGTCCATCCATCAAATGCACTGTCTGGTATGGCTTGACCCTTCTTGCTCTGCTCTTCTTTGCTTTTCTCTGCTCAGTTCTGCTCTACTTTGCTTGAATTATGAAGAAGAAGAAATGATCGAGGATGTATCATACCATCCTCCACTGACCCGAAGTTAGTCTCAGAGTGTGTACCACTCTCACTGGTCCCAGACCAGTATCATTGATCCTAGATCAATGAAGTTCATTCTAGCATAGGGAGTAAAGTAGATACAACGATGCATCCATCGGTACTACTATGGTCCCTATCCTCATTTCCCTACTCATTGATCAGATGAGAGGTACTTCCCATGAGTCCCAGACTGCATGGGTAGGATGCCTCGACAGGAGAACTAATCATTCTATCCATAAGAGAGCAAATCATCCTGTCCACAGGAGAGCAAATCATCCTATCCAGTGGATGCCATGGATAACTAATCATCCTGGCCTATAGGAGAACGAATCATCCTGTTCCATAATCGCCATGGAGAACACATCATCCAGGCCCATAGGAGAACTAATCATCCCATTCCATTGTCACCATGGGGTGTCACAGGGGAAGGTTGAACCTTTTACCCTGTACAAAGTGCAACAAGGGATGGTGAGTCACCCTGTGGTCATATGTCGCTCCAAGAAGTACCCTGCGTCCCCCAGAAGCTCCCAGAGCTTAGTACATCATACTTGACCCTCATCAGACGGTCTCTGAATGACACCAAGTCATTCTCGGAAAGTCAAGAATTTAATATTTCCTAGGGGCTTTGCCAGAATGTCGATGACCTGTTCATCTGTACCAATAAGTTGGAGCCTTATTGCTCCTCTCTACACCATATCTTGAATATAGTGGTACCTGATATCGATATGCTTGGAGCGATCATGAAATACAGGATTTTTTGATAAACGGATCCTACTTTGGTTGTCACATAGAATCACGGTGGTATCCAATGTAAATCCAAACAGCTCACTAAAGATCTTTTGCAACCAGATTGCCTCACAAGAGGCCATGCTAGCAGCAATGTGTTCTGCCTCGGCGGTGCTTAGAGCCATCGACTTCTGCTTCCTACTCATTGAGGATATCGAGGCAGATCCTAAAGAGAAATAACACCCGGATATGCTCTTTCGATCCTCCACATTGCCTGCCCAATCAGCATTAGTATACCCAAGTAGTCTCACATTTCTGGCAGTGTATCTTAATCTATGAGTATTGTGCCACGAAGATATCTCAGCAGATTCTTGGCACCAATCCAATGTGAGTGACGAGGCTCAACCATATGTTGGCTCAAAGTGTTGAATGCAAAGCATATTTCCAGACGGGAGTTCACCAAGAACATCAATTCTCCAACGAGTTGTCGATACTCGGTAGCATTTCGTAAAATGGGTCCGGCAACACTACCTCTTAACTTCTTAAAGTTAAGCTCCATCGGGGTAGTTACAGGCTTGCAGTCCACCATGCCGAATCTTTCCAGTATCTTCACCACATACTTTCCTTGAGATAGAAAAATATCCCCTAGTTTCTGCTAGACTTCGAGTCCTAGGAAATAATGCATGAGTCCTAGATCTTTCATCTCGAATCTAGAAGCCAGCTCCCTCTTACATTTGTAAATGTGAGGATCTGCACTTGTTAGGAAGAGTTCATCAACATAAAGCACCAGTATGAGAGGCTTGTCATCTATAACCTTAAAGTAAAGGTTAGGGTTGGCTTCACTCCTAGTGAATCCCAGCTTCATCAAGTAGCTATCGATCCTCTCATACCATTCTTGGGGTGCTTGCTTTAGCCCATAGAGGGCCTTTTTCAACCTGCACACATGAGATTCTCGATCATAAATCTCAAATCCTTTGGGTTGCTCCACATAGACCTCCTCTTTGATCAAACCATGTAAGAATGCATTCTTGACATCCATTTGATGTAGGTTCCATCCTTGCGAAGCAGCAAGGGCTATGATTGAGAAAATAGTGGTACATCGGGCAACAGGTGCAAATATATTGTCATAGTCTATACCTTCCTTCTAGGAGAAGCCTGGAGTGACAAAATGAGCCTTATACTTTTCCGTACTTCCATCAGTTGCATGCTTTATCTTGTAAAGCCATTTAGAAGTGACAACTATGTTGTCCTAGTGTCTGGGGACCACATCCTAGTTCTTCATAATAGACTCATATTCTTCGGTCATAGCATCCGTCCATACTTGATGCTTGACAACATTTGTGAATGATGAAGGCTCATTTTGGATGATTGTGCTCATGATAGTCAAGTATCCCTGATACCTGTTCAATTTCTTACGTTCACGGAAGGTTCCACAGGGTGTTGTGTGTCCTTCAGCATCATCAAGTGTCCCCCTAAGCCATGAAGGCCTCTTCCGTGAAGAGGAAGGCTCAAGTGGTGGAGGATCAATAGGATCCATAGGTTCTTCCACATCGGGCATTGTCTCATCTTCCTTTTCCTTCGGTTCCCTGGTGTAAGCTTCTTTAGATCCCCTTAAAGTAGGAAGACTGTCTACTTTGCTAAGAGCCATATCTTCATCAAAGGTGACATCGTGACTAATCTCGACTTCCCTTTGACTAGCTACATAGATTCTACAGCCCTTAGTATTTTCACTATAGCCCATGAAGATTCCTTTCTGTCCAGATGCACCCAATTTATTCCTTTTCTCTTTCTGCACATGAAAATATACAGGGCTTCTAAAAATTCTAAAATGAGATATGTCAGGTTTCTTACTGGTGAAAATTTCTTCAGGAGTTTTGGAACCCAATGCTCTATGAGGGCATCAGTTTTGTACATATACGACAGTGTTTGCAGCTTCGGCCCATAAAAACTTCAGAATTCTTTGATGATGGAGCATAGCACGGACAACTTCCACAATCATACGGTTCTTCCTTTCTACCACACCATTCTACTCAGGCATATAGGGTGTAGTGGTCTCCCTCTTAATGCTAGCTTCTTTGCAAAAGTTATGAAACTCATTGGATTCATATTTAGTCCCATTGTCAGTCCTTAGGATCTTGATCTTCTTTTCGGTTTGATTCTCGACCAAGGCTTTGAAGTGTCAAAACCAGGCGAACACTTCTTCCTTCTTTTTCAAGAAATACATTCAAGTCTTGCGAGAGTAATCATCTGTAAAAGTGAGGTAATATAAATATCCTCCCAAGGAGTTCACAGGCATCATATTAGATATGTCTGAGTGAACTAACTGCAATATATCAGAGGTCTTGCTTTGGCTTGAGGGGAATGGTCCCATTTTTAGCTTTCCTTCAGCACATCCTGGACATACACCTTCTTTCTCTAATCTAAACTCGGGCATCCCGGTCACCATTTTTCTTACATCATGTAGAGCTTTATAATGAAGGTCAGCAAACCTCTAATGCCATAGTTCGGACTAAAGAGATATTTCACAAGTCATGACACCTAGTGGACTTCCTCCGACCTGATATAATGAATCAACTCAAAACCCAAGAGTAAAAGCATCTTTATAGTCCTTTTTCCATACACATACCTTGCCATCGTTGAAAGCCACCTTGTAGCCTTTGTCTTCCATTGTCGAAATGGACACCAAGTTCTTTTTGAGATCGGGTAAATATAATACATCTTGTAAGTGGATGTTATTACCCTGATTCAATTAAAGAGTGACATTTCCTATGCCTTTCAAGGGATATTTTGAATTGTCTCCAAGAACAATTTCCAGGTCGGTTTCTTTCTCTAGCAGATTATAGAGAGTTTCTTTGTAACCAGTGAAGTGCCTAGAGGCACCACTATCAATAAGCCAATTTCCCAGTGAGTTCGAGGGAGCAGTGGTAGATGGAGCAGCTGGTAGATAATACTCATCTTGCTTATTTTCAACAATGTTAGATTCATACCTGGAATTTCTTGCCTTCATGAATGGTTGTCCTCTTCCTTGATTTCCAGCACTCCTTTTACCTTGGCCATTTGACCTACCATTTCCTTGATTGCCTTGAGAGGGATTTTGATCATCATCCCGGCGTGAGTTCCTTTTATCAGGACACTCCCTTGCATAATGACTTGGTTTATTACAATGGTAACATCGTCCTTTTCCACCCTTTGGTCCAGCCTTCCTTTTGGATTTAGCCTCAGAATTGTTTCTTCTTTTAGCATGAGAAGAAAAGGCAGCTGGATGACCTTTAAGTGTGGGCATTTCCTATTCTTCCATTCTTACTTCTTCTTGAATGCATCTAGCCATTAATTCCTCAAATCCAGGAATTACATTATTGTTGAGGAGAGTAGTCCTGAATATATACCATTCAGATGGTAGTCCTCCAACAGTTGTGAGTGCAATTTCCCTATCAGGAATTACTTCCCCAATAGATAGAAGATCGTTCTCGACCTCGGTGATCATTAAGAAATATGCTTGCATATTTTCATCTTTTCCCTTCTTAATTTCCTTCAGCTTATTTCTAAGAAACAGAACTTGATTTGCATCATTAACTTTAAATAAACTCACCAGTCTATTGTAGATTTCCTTGGAGGTGTTCAGCTCAGAAACATAGGCCACCAAGCGCTTGTTGATAGAGCCTCGGATGATCTTCTTTGCTTTGACTTATCCCTTGGTCCATTTGTTCCTGGCAGCAGTGGATGCATTTGATGGAGGCTCGACAACTCCGCCTCTCACATGGTGCAGCACTTCTTGTTCTTCTAATGTTAGATCGAGAGACATCTTCCATCCATGGTAGTCAAACTTCTCACGGAATTTTTCTTCAGCAGGGAAGTGTGTTGAGGACCCCATAGTTCTTTTTAGATAAACTTGTCTTCGGTGTTGCTCTTGCTCTTGCTTGGGCTTTGTCTTCACCTCAACTCTAATTCCATGTTAAATTATGGTATGTTCTATGCTTAGAGCAGTTTACTTATCTTTCTTTTTATTATCTACATATTAACAATCACATCTACATTAAGTAAAGTGCAGATAGAACATTTAAACGATCAACGGAAAACAAGCCAAGACAAGAGACACAAGATGTGGTGGCTAGCCAGGGACAAACCCTAATATGGGGAAACCCTTTGATCAAATCTTCTTTTATCTTCAATAATTCAGCAGAGAGAAATAGTACAAAAGTCTGATTTATATTAGCAGCATCAGCGGCATCAACCCTAAACTACGACAGTCAATATCTATCAAACCAGAGGTCAGATCACCTTGTTTCCTGTGCCAAAAAATGAAGCCTTCCAAGGAGTGTCAACATCACCTACTGCATAGTCAGAGAGAGAGAGAATGCTGGTCAACACTAGTCAAAGTTTCAATCTGCAACTTGTAAACCCTAGAAAACTGCGTCCTTCCTTCCCACGTGTGAGAGAGAGACCTTTTTGCGTAGGAGAGAGAAGATGTGTGATGAGAATGCTCCTTGTATTTATATGCAAAACATTGATGATGAATAGATGCGTTTGTTGGGCTTCTGAGCCTACATAAGTTGCTGGCTGACTTTGATAATTAGTCCATAATCTAAATAAATTCATATCTCCATAAATACTAATCGGAATCGGATGATCTTTAGATCAATCCTACACCTCTTGATGAGAGGAATCCAGGAAAGATATAATCAGCCATGAACAAGGTGACCCACATGAAGTTTGGCCCTAGTTGCCAGTTTTAACAATTGTTTTGTGAGAGCCGTCTCTAATTTCTAGGTCCAGATTGCTGATGGGGGGACAATGAAATGTGAAGGCCACTATGAAAATGTCAAACTTCAAATGGGGGATTATCACCTAAAGACCCACATGTTTTCCATCAACATGGGTGGGTTTGACATTTTCATGGGTGTTGAATGGCTCCGTACACTCGACCCAATCACAATGGATTTCTAGGAGTTATATATGAGCTTTAAGCAGAATAACTACAAACATACCCGCTGCGAACTCCAGGCAGGTGCTCCTTCTATCATCAGCTTGCATAGGATGGAAAAATTGTTAAAAAAGGGCCACCATGGAGTTATAGCCCAGTTTAATGTCATCCAGGCCTTCGAACCCGCTTCCCTTCATATTCATCCTGAGATGCAACAAGTCTTAAACAACCATCTACAGGTCTTTGACAAGCCTCAGGAGCTTCCACCCTTGAGAGGGAAACATGATCATAGCATTAATTTGGTCCCAGGGGCACAACCACCAAATGTGCGCCCATATAGATATCCTTTTGCCCAAAAGAATGAAATTGAAAAAATCATCAAGGAACTCCTAGAAGCCGGTGTCATTCATCTTAGCATTAGTCCTTATTCATCGCCTGTGGTCATGTTGCACAAGAAATATGGGGAATGGCATATGTGTCCAGACTTCAGGGCCCTCAACAAGCTGACGGTCAAAGATAAATTTCCCATCTCGGTTGTTGATTATTTGCTGGATGAACTAAATGGGGCTCAATTACTTACTAAGCTCGACCTTCGCTCCGGCTATCACCAAATTCGCATGAAAGAAGTAGACATTCCAAAGATTGCTTTACGAACTCATGAAGGCCATTATGAATTCCTAGTCATGCCATTTGGTCTTTGTAGTGCCCCATCCACTTTTCAAAGCCTCATGAATCACCTGCTCAAACCATATCTCAGAAAATTTGTCCTTGCTTTCTTTGATGACATCCTCATCTATAGCCTCACCTAGGAAAAACATCTTCATCATGTAGATCTGCTCTTGCAACTGCTCTGGAAGCATGAATTATTTGTCAAATTTTCCAAGTGCACTTTTGGCATGGAAGAAGTTGAGTATTTGGGCCACATTGTGGGGCATGAAGGTGTCAGGGTGGATCCCAAAAAGATCCAGGAAATGCAGGATTGGCCTCAACCAAAGACCTTGAAGAGCTTGAGAGGATTTTTGGGTCTCACTGACTACTATCACAATTTTTTCTGCAATTATGCTCACATAGATAGACCCCTCACTCACCTTCTCAAGAAAAATTCATTCCTATGGAATGATGAAGTGCAACAGACATTTATAGCTCTCAAACATGTCATGTGTTCCACTCCCGTATTGGCACTACCCGACTTCACCAAATCTTTTGTTATTGAATGTGATGCTTCAGGTATGGGTATTGGAGTTGTCTTAATGTAGGAAGGCCGACCCTTGGCCTTCACTAGCCAACAACTAAGTGGGAAAAATTTCGGACAATCTACCTATGAGGTGGAGATGATGGCCATCTTACATGCAGTGGATACCTAGCGACCATACTTATTGGGGCGGCGTTTCCAAATCCGCTCAGACCATCAAAGACATAAATATTTTTTGGAGCAATGCTTATCCTCACCACAATAAAATAAATGGCTAGCCAAAATGTTGGGATATTATTATGAGATAATTTACAAGAAAGGGCGCGAAAATGTCGTAGCGGATGCTTTATCACACCAATTTGAGGAGGAAAGCACCCTGCTAGCAATCTCTCTTCCCATTCCAAAGTGGATTGAAAAGGCTCACAAGAAATGGTTTTCACATCCTTTGCTCTCCCAACTCATTAATAAATTGCAGGCGGATCCAAATTCCGCAGCAGGCTACTCTTGGTAGGATGAGATTCTTCGCTACAAGGACAAAGTAGTGATATCACCAACATCCGCCCTTAAAAGTCGCATTTTGGCAAAGTTGCACTCATCTCCCACTGCACGCCATTCAGGCTTTCAGAAGACTTATGCTCGCACTCGACGTTCATTCTTTTGGATAGACATGAAAAAGTACATTCTTACTTTTGTCATTGAATGTGATGTGTGTCAGTGCCACAAAGGAGAAACAGTCAAATCCCGAGGCACATTACAACCATTGCCCATCCCTGCCTCAATCTGGATGGAGGTTTCTATGGATTTCATTACGGGTCTTCCGAAGTCAAACAACAAGTTAGTCATCATGGTGGTTGTGGACAGACTTTCTAAGTATGCTCATTTTGGCGCCCTACCCCACCTTTTACACCAGGTTTGGTGGCTCAATCTTTCATGGAACAGATCTTCAAATTGCATGGCATGCCCACTTCCATTGTGTCTAATCGTGACCTGATCTTCACCAATAACTTTTCGCAGGAACTCTTCAGGCTACAAGGTACCCAACTACAACTCTGTACTTGCTATCATCCCAAAATTGATGGTCAAACTGAAGCAGTCAACAAATGTCTGGAGACCAACCTCAGGTGTTTTACTTCAGAAAAGCAACATCTATGGGTACAGTGGTTAACTCTAGCTGAATGGTGGTATAATACTAACTATCATGCCAACACCAAAATGACTCAATATGAAGCAGTTTATGGTCAACTCCCCCCTTCACCTACTTTTTATATCTAGGGATGCTCCAAGATATCACCAGTGGATCAACTCCTACAGAACCGTGCAACCATGTTGGCCCACCTGAAAGAGAATCTCCATCAAGCTCAAAATCACATGAAGCAATAGGCAAACCAACATCGTTTAGAGCACAAATTTCAAGAAGGCGATCAAGTATTCTTGAGGCTGCAACCATATAAGAAAACATCACAAAAAGACAAAGGTTGTCAGAAATTATCTCCAAAATTCTACAGATCGTATCAAATACTTCAGCGCATCGGAGAAGTAGTCTACAAGCTAGCCTTACCACCCACTGCAAAAATCCACCCCTTCCTCCATGTCTCATGCCTCAAGAAAGTGGTTGGGAACCATTGTAGAATTCAAACTAGTCTACTGGAATTGGATGAAGAAGGTTCAATCTGGCTCCAACCTGAACAAGTTCTTGACACGCGAGAATGGCACCTGTGCGGCCGCACGATCAAGGAAGTCCTTGTTAAGTGGAAAGACACCTCTCCAGAAGATGCGACCTGGGAACCAACCACTGTTCTTTAGTAGTTTTTGCAGCTTCAGCCTTGAGGACAAGGTTATTTTAATGGGGGAGGGCATGTTAGGGTCCAACGCTAACCCCCTTATTTATGTAATAAGGTCGAGTCATAGTTATAGTTAGTTAAAGAGTCAATAAAGCCCATATTAATAATTGTAAGTGGTTGACCCGCATTTAAAGAAGGGACCACAGTTAGTTGCAAATGGGTCATGGTATTAGATAGATGGTATTAATAAGAACCATGGGACTAACCCACAGTATTGCATGTATGAATCCTATAAAAAGGATAGAGACTTCCCTTGAGGAGCATTGGGTATTATTTTGTAATTAAGCCCAACTTTATTGGAGGTTTCCCCCTCGAAGAGGCAAGTGAACATTGCTTTCCTTTCTGAATAATAAAATGCATGCTATTATTTCTTATGGTTCTATGTTCTGGGTATATTTCTTCGCATATTTGGTATTTTGGTATCTTCCCGCAGGTCAAGAGCATAACACCTCAGTCTTCCTAAGTGCTAGCATAGCTACCAAGACTCAGTGAATGGAAGAGAGAAACTACCAAATAGGGAACGACTGTGATCTGATCTGATGCAGGAGGAGATCAGGAGAAGCACTAGAGATGGTTCTTCATCAAAACATGATGATGAAGAAAATCTAGCCTTAGCAAGTAAGGAGAGGAAAGGGAAATGGAAGGCTTCCCATTCCAAATCGAGTTCTTCCCATGGTGGGAAGAAGATTGACAAATCTAAAGTGTGATGCTTTAATTGCCATGAGGTGGGCCATTATGCAACAAATTGTCCACAAAATAAATCCAAGAAGGGATCCTTGAAAGGATCAGATGGTGAGGCACTGGCCTTACAGTTCGAATTGGATTTTACCCTCATCGAATGCATGGTTTCATCGATGGTGGGTTGTGTTTGGTACCTGGATAGTGGAGCCTCATTCCACATGACCAACGACAAGAGTTTATTCAGTACCTTGGAGGAGAAGGACCTCCATATGCGCATATAGATGGGTGATGATGGAAAGTACCATGCTTCAGGTGAAGGCATGGTTGTGTTTCAGAGGGAGCATGGAGCTCCTTGTAGGTTTTAACCCCATACAGAAATTACTTGCATACGAATTCTAAAACACATAAAATAAACAATGCAAGAGCATAACACATAAAACACATATACACAGAGATTTCCCTTGGATCCCAAAACTAGGACTAGCAGCTTGATTTTTTTCATTATGTTCCTTTCAATGTTATAATACATATTTATACATGTCGAAGCATCCAATACCATGGACTGAAAACCATCGCATCCAATATGGATCGAAAACCATCGCATCCAAAAACACGTGCGAAAATCATGCACAAAACCATAGGTGGGTCCGCCCAACCTAACATAGGGTCCAAAACCAAAATTTTCCATGGCACTACCCCAGACCCCATAAAGTGGGGTTACGGGTACACCTCAAACCCCCTGTAACCCCCCGCTACATGATCGACGCAATGGGGCGGGGCTCCGCTCCCTCTCTAACTCCTCAGTTAACTATGTGGGCTAGTCATGGAAAGAATATAACACAACCCAACATTCTCCAACTTGTTGTTTTCTTTCCACAGGGGGGCATAAGAGAGCTTAGTCATTTTTCCAACCCTGAAATGCTCGTTGTCTCTCTACACCAAGAGAAATTCTCTGAGCTCACAATTTTTTTCAATGCATCTACAGTATTCTTCAAAGTGTCCACCTTTACCAGCAACATCTTTTTGTCTTCTATCATATCCCTCACAAAGTGATACTGAACATCAATGTGCTTTGTCTTTGAATGATATGCGGGGTTCTTTGCTAAGAAAATTGCACTTTGGCTGACAGTCTATCCTTATAGCTCCCTATACTAACCCCATACTTGAACACAGTCTCTGCAACCAAACTGCTTCCTTGCTTGCATGAGTGGTTTCCATGTATTATGCCTCTGTAGTTGATAGTGCCACAACAAATTGTTTCTTATTCATCCAACTGACTGCACCTCCAAATAGTTTAAACACATACCCACTTGTAGATCTTCTCTGATCCAGATCTCCAGCCCAATCTGCATCAACAAAGCCACGAATATCCAACATTATGTCCAATCCTGATCTTCCTTGGTAGCACAAACCATAATCACTAGTGCCACGCAAATACCTGAAAACCCGCTTCACTGTTGTCCAGTGCTCCTTCCCTGGTTTAGACATAAACTTGCTCAATACTCCCACTGCATG